>JBBPCS010005404.1:0-10536 GCA_037974645.1 Hollardia meadi
ACACACACACACACACACACACACACACACACACACACACACACACACACACACACACACACACACACACAGTTTATTGCAAACACATATATTTAGTGATAATGGATATTTATTTTGTCACAAAACTAGATCCACATGTGCATTGAAAAGCATGAAACACATGCACATTAGTGCACACAACACTATGCAAACACACAAAATATGTGTGTCTGTTAAAAAGCCTGTGTTTGCACACTTGCTACATGAAATGGTTGTCAGTGCTTACTGAGTCAGTGTCAGAGAGTTACTGAGAAAGTGAATTAGTGTTTTAGCCATTCATTCCTATGGGAACCGTGTTTTTGTCTTTCACTGTTTTTTTAATGACTCAAGTAGAAAAATGTGACCATATACTCAGTGTGTTACAGGAATTGAGCATAAACACTCATTAGCTAACCGGGCTATTTTAACATATAAAATTCATGCATAGTGGTTCATACGTCTTTTAACAAAATATTTCACACTTGGCAGGCCAACCTCATTTGTTACCAACGTTACTGCTCCATGCTTATATTTCATCAGACTGGATGACAACAAACCAGACAAAGTTAGCTTCTCTCACTTGTTGTAATGTTATTGTCCATCTATAAAGAAATGTTTTCCCTGGCATTCAACACTCAGGGGCGTACTCCATAGATTTTACAGAATTATGAACACAAAACAAAACATTTTTTTTTGCGTATATCATACACATAGACCCTACAAAATCTGACCAGCACAGTGACTACACATAATCAGCCATATAATAGCCAAACAGACATAGAGCGGAACAAAATTGGCACGACAGCTGATTGTTTTATTGCATGCAGTGTATCATAGAGGACGACAACCAACGTTCCAACAGAAAGACTAGCATGTTAGAACTTTTTGCTTTTTGCCCTCCATGAATAATTCCACAACGTGTTCCAAACGTTGACTAACAGGAGCATAGAGCACTCTTTGGTGCACAATAAACATGGTAAAGCGGAACGATGTTGTTGGTGTTAAACAGAGGAAGGGTCACTGTTATCTTGTCTTTCTTTTTTGGCCTTTACAACACAAGTCAGCCAATTGTACACCCGACAAGAAATTTCTAACTCTATAACCTTCTTAATAGGCAAATATATTTTGTAGTCTGAACTCGACAACAGCAGGAAGAGAAGTAGTTTGATGGGAGTGAATAGGCAGGATTACGCAGATTTTATGTCACAAAAAAATACAACAGTCACACTATTTTCCAGGAGGTGGACACAAGAAACAAAAAAAAATAAAACTCTATCCCTGTATTGTTAACTAGATACACATTTGTCTTTAAAGCAACACTGCGGGATAATGGGTATTTTGGGTATACGTATATACTGTATATATAATGGGTATTTTGGGTATATATACTGTATATATAATGGGTATTTTTTGCTACTGGGGTCCCCTTTTGCTACTGGAGTGTAATTCCCTTTTACACCACTGTCGTAAATACAAATCGCGCTTTGAGCTCCCCTCATGGACAGCGGTACATGTGCATTTGTTGACAAGATGAAGCCTACGTAACCGACAAAGACAACGAAGCCTAAGTAAACAAAGAAACAGCGTAACAGCGTAAAACTGCGGTGACAAAACATACATGTGTAGTCCAGCAACAAAAATGCGAGCTCGGCATCTGTCTTGCATCCTTTCGTGTCTTTTAGCTCTAATGAGTAAAAGCCAGTCCGAGATTTACTCTTGTCCGGTCTCTTGCTCGGTCAGTCTCTCTTCCTCGCTTCCCCTGACAAAGTCTTCTTCTGTCTCTTCGGCGCCTCTGCCATGACGAACATACTGAGAATAGTGAGCGAACTTCTTCTTATAGCTAGCCGAAAGGTGTAAATGTTGGTGTGTGACGTGTTTCGTGTTCTCGTGAGAGGTTTCAGGATCGGGACAGCAAAGTTACAGAGTGCAATACCAGGCGATCTCGGCCCGCTGTGGCAATGACGGAGGCGCCATTCTCCCTCCCTCCCTTCTCGTTATTTTAAGGTAAAATAGTTGCAAAAGAAAATACATAAAAAAGACCTTTTTCATTTTACAAATTTAAACAATGTTCTGCATATTATTTTTTTACCAGCTTTTACAAATATACAGCCATGTTTAATTCCATCACAGTGATTTTTTTGAGGTACTTTTGTAAGGTTATGGAAGAAGAGTTGCTTTTACAATTCTATCATTGCTTTTTAGCATGGTTAGCATGCCACGTTGAAACCTAGTTCTACTGAACAACAGCTATCCACCTGGCTAGCTCCATCACACAAAGCTCATATATAAAAGAGTTAGAGAGTTAGATGAGGATGATCATGATCTGAGGGCACTCAGTATGGAGCCAGGAGGTGGTTTGCTTAGTAAGTGTAAAAACAAGAGCCTGGGGAAACATCTTGTCGCTTATTTATGTTTGGTTATAGATCAAGTATTCATGCTAAGCTAGGCTAACCAGGTCCTGGATCAAACCAAACTGAACCAAATCTTCATATGCAGGGAGTTAAAATTCAAGACCTTGAATATCACTAAGCTGTCATGACCTCCACATCCAACAATCTTACACACCGATCAGCCACTGACGGGTGAAGTGAATAACATCGATCATCTTGTGATAATGCAATGCTCTGCTGGGAAACCACGGGTCCTAGCATTCAGGTGGATGTTACTCTTACCTGTCCCACCCATATAAACACCGCTGCAGAGCAAAGTAAATTCCCCCTCACAGTAATGGCATTCAATGGTGGCAGTGCAGCCTTGCTTAGGTGGAATGAACATGAACGCACATGAATGCCAGGACTCAAGCTGAGCATTATATTGTAATGAGATGATGTGTCAGTGTCAGTGTTTTTAATGTTTTGGCTGATCAGTGTGTGTTGGATAGATGTGTGTTTCTATGTGTCGTCTGAAAAAAAAAATGACTGCGGCAACTTACTTTTTCCTCCTCTCTCTCATTTCCACACAGCATGTAGATGTGGAAATATGGGTAGGTGTGCCTCCACTCGCTATCTGTGTTTGCTTTGTTGTCACTGTCCTTATTTCAGTTATCACGGTCATTGTCATGAGCATCTACAGCAGAGTTTCCATACACGTTTGTGTTTTTGTTATCTATTGAGTGTTAACCTTTTGGAGGTAATGGATATTTGAGATATGACCTTATCGTTGTGAACCTGCTGGATTGAAAGAGATGCAAGCTAAAATGGAGGCAGGCACACAGTACATTTACTCAAGTCAATTTTATTTATACAGCCAAATATCACAAACTACAAATTTGTCTTAAGGGGCGTAAAAAGCTGTCCATCATATGACACCCTCTATCCATAGACCCTCCATTCCGATAAAGGAAACCTGTCCCAAAAAATGTTTAACGGTAGAAGGAAGAGCAACAGAGGAGAGATCCCATTCCCAGGACAACAGACATGAAATAGATGTGTGTACAGAATATACCAACATAGTAAAATTACAGTTGGGATAGTCACGATGCCGTTATTATACCCATATTATTAGCCCACTTTCGAACAAAACCCTTAACTTTTTCAAGGAAATGACCACTACCAAAAATGTTTATACTCTGATTACTTCCAAAAGAACAATAACAAAAGTTTGATGAAGATATTTTACTCATGCACTGAGTTAAAACAAGAAAAAAACAATAATGTCAAGGCCAAAATTATTCTCTCTCTCGCCCTCTGACAATCAATAGTCAATAGTGTAACCTTTCTGACTCTGACAACTGGCAGCAACCTCTTGTAGTGGTTAGGGTTAGGCAAGGTTAACTCGGCTGGCACATGTTTCTTGAGGGATCATAGCCCATTCCTCCATGGCAAATGGAAAATTGTTCACTCATCCAAATGACGTGGTTTTCAAGCTTGGACCTTAACCTTGAGCTCCCACCATAGATTCTCAATAAGATTGAGGTCTGGGCTTTGAGAGGGCCAATCCAGGACCTTGATTTTGGTGTCCTTCAAAAAGTTTTGGACCAACTTGGATGTGTGCTTCGGGTCATTGTGTCGCTGAAAGACCCAATGGCGACCTAAAGCCAGACTGACAGCAGATGTCTTCACATGTTTAACTGTGGGAACTATGTTTTTAGGTTGAAGGTTCTCCCTTCCTTCATTAAACAAAAGAAACATCCATGTGCCCAGTTTAGTCTCATCAAACCAAAGGACAGACTTCCAAAACTCATCCCCATGTTTCAAATGGGGGCACGGGCAAACTTAAGTTTGGCTTTAATGTGCCACTGTGTGAGTAATGGCGTTTTCCTTGGGTGATGCCCTCGAAGCCCACCACGATGAAGAGCCCACCAGTCTTCCATGAAACATCAAGTCCTGATGAGGCCAGTTCAGCAACAATCATCTCCACAGAGATCCAGGGGGTGGTGTTGTTTTCCTCTCTAAGGTCTTTGATATTTTGCACTTCTAACCACGCCCAGGTTTGTTTATAACCGAATGTGTTTCCTTGTGCTTTGCAATGATGCAACGTCCAGCTTTTCTAGACACCACGAAACGCTTGGCAATGGCAGTATAGCCGTTCCCCTTAGATGGGCATCCACCATCTTCTTTGTGAAGTCCAGACTTCTTTGCTTTTAGGCATGATGAAATTACTCATGACCAAGAATGTGAGAATACTGCCTCTCAGTCAAGTCTTCAAGTGCCACTAGCCCTGTTCACTTGAGTCCACTTAGTACAGTTCAGTGCTGACTGATTGTTCAGGTGCAATTTCAATTTGCCACCATTCTCTTGAAGAATTCACATGGGGGCTAATAATTTTGACCATACCAATTTTCAATACATTTGTTATACAGCAAACCTAAAGGTTTGTTTTGTTTTCTTTTAAATCAAAATGTACCAAATGATGGCCCTTACATTTATGACTGTTTTGCTCTGTAAACTTTTATAAATAATGTAAACATTGGACTGACTTTTAGGAAAATTATCCCTATCTCCTTGGGGGCTAATAATGACCTTTACTGTACACAAAGAATTGATCCAGGAAGATGCTGAGCAACTTCAGGCAACAAACATTCCTCTTCTCTACCATGGAGACCTGGAAGAGGACAAACTGCACAGACTCACCAGAGCTATGCTTAAACACAACATTCACACATATAGTTTCATAGGAGAAACGGGGTGTTGCACTCTCATTCTCCTAAAGAACTGAAGTAGCTCGGGACTTGTTTTAAGAATTCTCAAATCTCAAACTGATTTGAAAGATTATTTACACCCTTTTTTATGCTGAAATCTTCTTCACTGTAGCTGCTAGCTAAAAGTTTTAGTACACACCCAGACTGAAGTGGATTTCAGCTTCTTCAGGTGTGTAGGAGAATGCTGCAACACTGTTTTGCTGGGAAGTTCCAGAAATGTTTCATGGACTAAAGAACCTCACCCGACTTTCCATCGGCATGGAGGCGGAGTAGATAATGACTGAATTTTCATTTTTGGGTGAACTGTTCCTTCAAGGGGGGCTCACAGTGTCAGACTTAAAAAAAAAAAAATCTGATCCTTTGTGCTGTGCTTTAAAGCTCCATTGTTTTTCAAATCTTATTAAAAACACATCAATGAGCCACACTGTTGCACTGAACATGAACATACACCGGATTAATCCACCCCTGAAAATAGTCCTCAACAAGTGCACTATTTCCTTCTGATTGAGCTTCTTAACAACTACAGTGACCAGCTGTTTTTGGAAACTGAGCCTTTATTTTTAAGTATTTCTATTTGTGAGCTGTTTGTGAGCAGTAGGAACCAGCTTGGAGCTGGTGAGCCACAGAGTAGAGAAGACAGAATAGGTTTGAGGCTTTACATAGGAGTTGTTGACAATAAGCAGAAGAAGAAAAAATAACTCTAACCCTATTTTTGATATACATCACTGATATGTTAAATGAACATGCTCACCACAGTATTTTGCTTCATTTCAGCCCTCATACTGTATCCTGATTTATGACATGATTGTGATGACGGCAAGACATTAATGCAGCTACGTGATCAAAACCTTTTGAATATTTGTTGCCATTTTGTAATATTTGTTAGCAAACATGTTGATGGTTTTTGGTGTGTTTGATGTTTGTTGCGGAAACCTAATTCTGAATATGATTTTAACAACAAAAAAAAATACAGCTCCCATGAAAATTTACCAGCATGGCAGTGCAGGTACTTCTGTCATTGTAACTGTCCATTATATTTATTTTCTAGTTGTAATCTCTGCTGTCTATAAATGTCTGCTGCCTTCAGTGCTCTCTGTCCTGTTCCTATTACAGACATGTCTGACGTAACCTGCAGTGGTCTGTGCAATTATGGGAAATGATGGTTGTTCTAGGCTGCTAGAAAAACAAATATATAGAACAAACAAGGACATTAGATCATTTTAAAACATACCATCCTCATCTCGACACATGAATGAAACACACAACATATTGTTGAGTTAGGTTATATTCCAAGGCTGGACTAGTTATTAGCTGTGTTACAAATGTCAATGTGATTTTGAGTGAGGTTGTCTCACTTCGGGAACAGAACCTATATTGTTGTTTTTCACTCAGGTTCAGTCTCAAACAGGCTAAACTCTCTGAGGCGACATAGATATGAGCACATAGACCCTGCACACTACCAGTCAACTCATGGAGCTCTCAGATCGGCACAGTTCTGTTTGTCACACCTGTCAGATTTGACGCAGCCTGGAGGTAAACTAAAGAACACACAAATCACTCTCTTGGCTGAGTCAGCAGTGATGTTGTGTTAATGGACAACAACTTCTTTCCTGAGCAGGTGGGAATCCCTGAATGATCTACTGTCACAAACATCTGTAGATGCAACTGTGTTTACTTTTGGATTAATGCTGCAGTTTACTACACTACATGCACTTTGTTTTCCTGTTTTTTTCTGTCTCTGTCTTTTATGTATGACATCCTATGATAAAAGCCTACTTCATATGAATAGATAATTTCAATGATGTTATCAGACATTTGATACCAGCAGAAGTGACTTTTTTAGCAAAATTTGGGCACAAATAATAATATCAATAACCCATTCTACCAAAAATTGTTCCTTCATCTGTTGTCACTTAGACAGGGTTATTCTACCAACAGAAATGATTTCAGAGCATTGGTGTATTTTTGCGCTTGCTTTAGTCAGAAATAAATGAGGACATTTAGGACTGCAGGTAGATTTTTATTGATTGTGTTTTAAATACGGAGATTTATATGTCTTTGTTTAATATTTGATGCTGATGAGCTTCAAAGGCTATGTTGCATACTGACATTATATGCTATAATGCATCATTTAGACATGTTTTATTTCATTGTATCACCAATTACATAATAAATAATAAGGGAAAAGCAGCTCTTAAAGCCAATGTGTTTCCCATAACTGCTGTTTACACACAGTCTTTATATTTGTGTGAAACTGAAGCATCTCTGCTCTGTGAGGCCTCTGTGTGTTCACTGGGAGCAGGGCAGAATGACTGCAGTGCAGTAGGAGAAATTACAAGAGCAACAGACATAGGTGCACTTTCTGCTAAGACAACTGAAGTCAGTCAGACGGCACGACTCCAGTTACATTGCTGCAGTCTACGTGTGGTGCAGCCTCCTGCTGCAATCAAAGATTTTGGTGTCACTGTGCAGGTTTGCACTTATTATGCAAGTATAATGGTCACACTATAGTGTCCGGAGAACTGATGGGGAGCGGCAGAAAGAGGTTTCTAGAGAATGGGGTCTGGCTCTACTTTACTGCACTACTGGCATTAGTTAGTTAATTGAACAGGACTGAATGGTAGTGACATAAATAAGAACTGCAATTATGGTGCTATTTATCATCATTTCTCATTTAAAAAGAGTAGTTTTATTCCACTGAAACATTTAAAATCACTACTAATCCACCTAGAACTTTACATAAAAGTATAAATCAAACATGCGTCAGATGTACAGAATAGGAATCTTAAATCACATGAAGTCATTTACTTTAAACACATACCTGTACATGAAGCGTGCAACACAATCAAAAGGATTTCCAGCTTTTTCATTACTTTTGCAGGAGTATTCAAGTAGTCGTTGTATAATGCAGATGTTTTGGGAAGCAGAGACCTGTGATTGGCCAGTGAGTGGGGAGCATTTGATTTGATGCACCGGAACAGCGCCTTTGAACACAAAGCGTCAATAGTGCACCCGATCAGGTTTAATTAATTGTGGAAGCCCAAACCATACTCATGATTATTTCATCAGACAGCCCTGGGTGATGGTAATTATACAATCAGCTGGGGATGTTAATATGACAGAAATACAATATATTGATATTTCAACTTCTATACAGAGGTCCTTTAAAAACTGCCATGAGGTGATGGAGGGATGACGTCACAGTTTAGCTTGCATACTTTTTTGAATTATAGTTGTTTTGTAGACTCTCAGGTAACGTGTTTTCCGACAACTTTGCTGATGAAGCATTTTTGTAGAATTCTTCTTCTGTCTGCATCTGTTTTGTTGTTCTTTCTGTCTGTACTGTTTGATATCTCTGTTTGGCTGTTCCACCCTCTCGGTGACTTCCTGTCCTCTAACTCTTCTCTCTCCCCCTCATTAATGTCCCTCTGTCAGACGGCCCAGGGCGGCGGTCATCGCACCTTACTGTATGGACACGCTGTCCTGCTGCGACACTCCTACAGTGGAATGGTCCGTGCACGTGAACACACACACACACACACACACACACACACACACACACACACACACACACACACACACACACACACACACACACTTACCACAAACAAACAACCCCAATCAAAAACCATCAGCAGTCTGACACTCGTATGAGGAGATCGATATGGGAAGACAGAAATAGGTTAAGATATACTGTACCTTTCAAATAATGCATATTGACATCCCATTCTCCTACCTAAAGGGATTGAAGGAAGTGGTGAAAATTATTAACTCCAAATTTTATTTATAGCAGTGGTGAAATGTAGTGCGTTGAATTTATCAAGGCCAAACCCCCACCCCCCCCCCCCCCACCCCCCACCCCCCACCTATGGATACAAAAAATGATGGGATATATATCAAATGAAACAAATGACACACTCATAGAGGCTTCAAACAGTGTGGTTAGCAGCGAGTTGTTTCACAATATGATCTATATTGAAAACTTTGATGATAGAATCTGTAATGTAGACATGACCTATAATAAGTACTTTGATATGTTTTGTAATGAGAACAATAATATGAAGGTTTTCTTATTTAGTTTAATTTAATTTAATTTTATGTTTATGTTCTGTACAGTGCCAAAAAGCTGAAATTGAACTAACTCCTTGTTACGCAGGGCATTTAAGCAAAATCCAAATTACAAGTGTTTCTGTAACTGACAAAAACCTTGTTAGAGGAAATCATTTAAATTCAATTTTATCAAAGTAATTCAATTTAAGATTATTTTTATTATTAAATTATTATACTCAAATGGTTCTGAATTTCTTTTATGCTGTCACAGCCTGAAAGATTCTAGTGTTTGTGGGCTGATGTTGTTAAATACATGAGGTCCACTATAAATAAAATGTGTTATGTGTCAGAGGACATAGCCAGACTGAATAATTGATATTTAAATAAATTAGTTCATATTTAAATAATTATTTATGATTATATGTAAATTAAAACAGCCCATTTCATGAACTTGCTCTTGTAATGCCTTTTTTTCTTCTGTCAATATCTGGGTTGATAAATAGGACTTTTATTTTTGCACATGGTATTTCAGCATTCTACTCGTTCCTTTGACTCTCTGAAGTTAAAGTGCTCACTGAACTGAAACACTGCTCTATCTGTGGAAGAACTTTAAAAGGGATACTGTTTTTAAAGTTGAAATTATTACTGGGACGAGGGTAGAAAACTCACACATATATATTATATTACATGTGCTGTGGAGAGCGACAGGACCAGCACATGTAATATTAAAACCACCACTACACTACTGTACAAGTATGTGGTAGATGATCCGATTCATCAGATGCATTGATCACATTGTGTTTCTCTGTGTAGTACCTGTGCTGTCTGTCCACATCCCGCTCATCCACAGACAAACTGGCTTTTGATGTTGGACTGCAGGAAGATACCACAGGTAGGATGATAACACAGGCCAGCTCTCAATTATCATATAGTTTGAATTATTTTGATATAAAACATCACTAACCCAGGCTGAATCCTGACCTGCTGCTTCCTCGCTGTGGTTTCCACTTGAGAGCAAAGTCAGGACAATAAGCCACTGCAAAGTACACCGTCTGCCCTGTTCTTGTTCTTGGCCTGCTTCTGTAACGCTGATGCAAATTACAGTACAAGCAGAACAGCTGCAAAACAAATCTCGGCTACCAAAGTGGTACACAGGCTGAGGTGATACAATTTGTAATATTACAGGATGTTATGTTGCTATGTGAGTCATGGACACATTTCTGCTTTCTTTTTTGAGCTGTTGTTTCCTTAATTCACACTGTGTGTGTGTGTGTGTGTGTGTGTGTGTGTGTGTGTGTGTGTGTGTGTGTGTGTGTGTGTGTGTGTGT
>JBBPCS010005405.1:0-10536 GCA_037974645.1 Hollardia meadi
GTGTGTGTGTGTGTGTGTGTGTGTGCGTGTGCGTGTGCGTGTGCGTGTGCGTGTGCGTGTGAGTGTGCGTGTGCGTGTGCGTGTGCGTGTGTGTGTGTGTGTGTGTTTTACATAATTACCATATCCTTTCAAGATAGTTCTGGCAGCGTTTTGATAAGAATCCCCCATCGGCTGAGTGGAAACAATGTGTGGAGGGGGGATTGGCCATTCTCTCTCTCTCTCTTACTATCATTCATGCTCTCTCTATTTCTCTCTCCTCAATCCCAGCAAGACTGTGTGTTTCAGAGGAATAACTTCCCCTGCAAATATCGGTGAAGATGTATCTGTGAAATGAAAGCAATAAGACAGACAAAAGTGTCGCTGCAGAATGGGTTGAATGAGAGAAATGTAAGCCCATCCGTGACTATCAGGTTGTAGATATGATTGACTCAAACACAACTTGGCTTTCATTGTCCGCCATGAAGCGCTGGTTCACAGTCTCAATGGAGGATGACAGAGTTCAGCCTTTAATATGGCGATCTCCTCCTCCACCCAGTGTCCGAATTTAACTTTTTGACTAACTAGCCAAGTTGACTGGTAGATGAAAAAAATCCATATTTTTTACTGGCCAAATTTGATGCATATTGGGTATGACTAGTATTTAAAAATACTGCAGTAAAACAACTTAATAAAATTATCTCAGAGGTACTTGAGACCTGCTGTACAAGAATATTGTGGAGTTTGCTGATAACAATGGGATTAGATTTTTATAGAACTTTGAAAATTTGCCTCTGAAGCAATGAACGTGATATTGTTATGATTTTAGCATCAGATTCTAAAACATGCTGTAGTGAAAGAACAAGAATGGAATGGCAGATGTGGCCTATGTATTTCAACAAAGGAAAATAAAAAATCAAAACATTCCCATCTTAAATAACCCTTGTGACCATTTGATGATCGACTTCTGGGTTTACAAGGTGCACTTGAATGCATCATGAAGTCCCTATTGGCACCCACCGCATTGCCATTTATTTGAGATTACTCGAGATAGCGTGCCTGTCAGCGACACTAAAACGCGGTAGAGACTTTTTTTTCCAAGACTATTTTGGTAAAAGCATTTACCTGGCAGTGTGGCACATAGCCTTGTGAGAGGCTTGATGTTTTTTGTTCCATTCATAAAATTACAAAGTACATTAACGACAAAACTTGTGCCTCAACAAGTGATTAGAACTGAGCGAGAGTATTGTATCAAGTATTAACTAATGTTTGATGTATTTTTTCCAAAGCTGAAAATAATGAAATACGCTTTGCAGCATTTCACCATGGGGTTTACGCCCGTCAGAAGTATAGAAGTAATGATGCCTTTTTCGATACCACATGTTAAAAACAATTCATTTTATAGTTTTGAAAGAACCAAAGTTAGATTTTAAAAAAATCCCCAGATCTACAGATTTTCATCCCAAGGCTGCACAGATTTTAAATTTATTACAAATAATTGGTATGTGTTCAGTGACTTTTTTTGTACTAGCACTTAGGGCTGGACAATTAATCGAAAATTAATCAAAACCGACATTTAGAACCTCTAACCGACGTAATCTTGCCCATGTCGGTTATTTTGTTTTTGTTTTGTTTTTTTTAAATTCTGTTAATACTTTCCCCACTGTGTGTTTATGTACTGTCCCCTTAAAAACATACTACCACATGTGTAGTCACGTGACTTCACCCCGTCCAGTCCGCGACATGGAAGCAACATGAAGGAGAACTCAAACGCCGAGCCACCTGAGCAGCTTGTACCAAAGAAAAATGCTGTGTCCGTCGTTTGGACACATTTTGGCCTCAGCGAAGACGACACAGCTCAAAAAGAAGTCAAATGTAAACACTGCGGGAAAAAACAGTTTCAGCGACCAAAGGTAACACCACCAAGTTTCAACACTTGGAGCACAATCACATTACCGAATATGAACAGTGCATGGCTCAAAAAAAGAGAGAGACTGACAAGCGCCCAACAACAAGTGCCTCCACAAAGCAGCTGTCGATAACACAAGCATTTACAAATGCCACACAATATGCAAGTTATTTATTTTCTACTGTTTTAGGGAACTTGCCTGTTATTTTAGAACTAAAATGTGACCTTTTTCAAGAGATGCAAGTTATTTTCTACTTTTCACATGGCAATATTTAAAATAATTTATTTTGTTTGCAAGAAATACAAGTTATTTATTTTCTACTTTTTTAGGGAAGTTGGTTTTTACCTTAAAACTAAAATGTGACCTTTTTCACAAGACGTTTTCATTTCAAGCGATGTGTGCTTTGATTTTAACTGTTTGAAATATTCAATAAATAACCATAAATAGTTCATCTGTGTGTTTCCTAAAATTATTTTAAAATTGCAAAGATAAGAAATGCACTCCTTCATTAGAAAAAACTATCCTAGCTTTAATAATTGAGCATATTTACAGTACAAACCTTGTCAGTGAACTATGGGAGCAGTGGGAGTGGGGTATATTGATTTGAGGTCATATCGCCCAGCCCTACTAGCACAGGTTGTTAATTAAAAATCTTAAAATTCTGGCATTGCGACAATGGGGCTTAATGGGGCTAGACTCATGTGTTTAACCTTTACTAAATAACTGATCTCAGCCCAGCAATGTCATTCATCTTTGATTTAGAGCACGTCCTGCCCCGACAGTTCTACAGAACCCACATCATGAGTCATACACTGGAGATTAATATACATATTAATATAAATTAAATGAGAGCCATCATTATACAATCTGGCTTCAGTTCACCACCTCATTATCTGTAACGACAGAATCCCATCTCCTGAATGCAGAATGTATGCATGGGGTAAAACTTGTGTAAATATACGCACATTTCCTCGTCAAGTTTTTTTTATGCTTAGAAAGAGGTGCACAAATGGTTATAATGGTTATAATGATTATAAATGTTACCCCTGGTCTGATGAGTTGGACAGTGGAAAGTAGTTTTTTCAGGAATAAGACCTTAACAGACAACTTCTGTTTTAGTAAAAGCTAAAGATACTTTATTGGTGTTGCTGGGGTATACAGCAGTGACTCTCTTACATCCCTCACGTAATGTAACTCTGTTATGTTTTGTGAGAATCATCAGTCTCTCAGCAGATGTACAATCAAGTCATGAATCACCACATGTTTCCAGTCTGCTCCAGTGTCTAATGCTGCCACAGGATAAAATTTAAAGATGTCAGTAATATGGACAACATGAATTACATGCCCCTCACTTTGCCCTCAGTAGTCTATCAGTGATTGACAGAGGCAACGTTAGTGGAAGATGTAGAAGACTGCTGAGCTGGGCTGCCTGTCAGCTCCTTTCCAGATATAATAAACTAATAGAGATGGAGCCACCGAGATTATAAATCCAAAAGCCAACAAAGAGTACACATCAGAACCAGAGGAAACACATTTTATTCGTAGGCTGCGGGGCGTCTTCTACCAAACAGCCTTCAAGATTATCTTTAAGTGGCATACTTAGTCACCAGTGCGACAAGACTTAAATCAGCATTTTGTAATCACTGAAGTTGTTTAAATGAGCTGAGAACGGGAAACATTATTGTACTCATAAATCTTTGATCAGGTTCTATTTTTTTAAGTAGGCTTTCAGATGCACAACTCTTTTTATGAGAGTAAAATCCATTTATCTAAATTAAATCGGTCCACCAGTTTGTCCTGGCTCAGAATGGGTCTTTTGGGGGGTGACTACTTACGACAGTAAGCATAATCGGTCCGTGTACTGTTGAGGCTGGGTGATATAGGCTAGGTGAAAAATGTATCCCCAAAAAAGGTTTTATTTTTTGCTTGTTCAGCAGTTGCTTGATAAATTGTTGTTAAACACATTCGGGGAGGATTAGAATTGCTATTTTTATTCTCAATTATCATGCATCATTTTGGGGGTGGTGATTGTCCTTCGGCGGGTGACAAAAACCTCTTTGTTGGGGCACCAAAAATGTCTCTAGGAAAAACCCTGCCATCATAAAAACAAATTCCCAAATCTGACTAGGGATGCACCGATTTTCCCCCCACAAGCTAATCCCTGTCCCCCAGTTTTGGGCATCTGTCACAATTTAAAATCAGTGAGCCTCCATCTGTGGAACTGATTGAAGCATTGTTTTATGTGTCAAGTAATAGAGGCTGGAACAGCACATCAATTATTACCTGCAACATCCTTGTACAATTTTGAAAATCTATGAAATTCATCATGACGACGCATTTACTTCCCGATGAAAGACAGGCCATCATGTTCAGCTTGTCGAACACACGCAGCGGTGCGATTACTGGTGTTGTCTACAGACACAGGACTTAGAAACAGGGCTGAGCAGCTGTGATCAGAGTTGACGCCGCGCTCGCCGTCCTCTGTGCGTCCGCAGCACAGCTGAGGCAAGAGGCAGTGTTCAGTTTCATTACATGCTTCTGCAGCTCTGCATCTCAATTTGTTTGTCTTATGCTTGTCTGGAACCCCCAACGTATCATGCAAGGTATTTTAGATTAGGTTTGTCACAATAACTACTTTTGCTGGATGATATACTGTCCCAGAAAAAAAATCTGATTTATATAATGTTATAATGACAATATAATAGCATTATATTGCATTATTATGCTAATATAATAGCATTATTATGCACGTACACCCTTCAAAGTGCAATTCTTAAGAATATTCCCATTCTAATTGGAATGTGAAAAAATTAAATATCATTAAGTGGAAAAAGCACTTATATAAATTTCTAAATATTTGGCACATTATTTCTCTATATACTGGGAATATACTGCCAGATCAGTTTTTGCCTCTTTATTTGGTCAGGTCTACATAACTAATATAAGTCAATAAGATATGTATGTATGATGAGATGAATGATGAAGATGTGTACAATAAGTTGATAATGTAATTATCATGATTGGCTTATTTTAGATCCAGTAATGTTTGACTCCCAGTCATTTAATGAATGAATGAGTAAACCCTGACTCTTTATTTATAAGGCCCACAATACAAGAAAGTAGTCATGCCGAGTTCAGGATATGAAATGATTTGACAGAACTACAGTTTCTTCTCTGTGATCCCGTCCCTTTCCTCTGGGATGTCGTGTGTGGCTCGTGTGAAGTGGTCCGGCCCGGTGTTTAGGTCTGCAGTCCAGCCCTGCAGCCTCCCGGCCAACTACTGTAGCTGTGGTCTTGGCAGATAAATGGGAGGGGGTCCAGTTTGTTATTAGGAAACATCCCGCAGTGAAACAGCCGGCTGGTGGGCACACCAGCTGTTCAGCCAGGAGCTCGCTGCTCAGACTTAAAGCTGAATTAGTTCATACACAAAGAGACACTGGGGAGAGGGACGGTCTAAATGTGATCACCACGAGGACTAAAATCTGAACAAAAAAACATTACTTCTGTTAACCAATGGCGCTATAAGAAACCAGTGTGTGTTCGGTACTTTGCAGCAAGCCGTGCTTATTGGTGGTGTGTGTTGTTGGTTCATATGGCTGAGGCTGTAGTTTACTGAAATACCGCAAGTGTAGCTACCATGAAAGTTCACTGCTTATGGTGGTGGATTATAACACCAATAGGCTGTTTTATGACAACAGTGCAGTCTGAAATGGTGAAACAAGGTCGCTGTATTACTCAACATTGTTGCCACTCATCTTTGTTTACAATGGACACGTCAGACGTCAAATAGCTGAAATATTGCCACAATACCGCTGTCTTGCCAGAGTTGTCTTCTTCATTTCAGCTCAAGGTTACATCTCTGGAGACGTCTGCACTGTTCTTGTCAAGGACACAACCTGCTCATCATTCTCCCTCGCATCTGTAACATTAGAGAGCAGTCATGCTGTTAGTGCTGTTGACTCAGTGCGTGTGTCACTCAAAAGCTGCTTAGCCTGTCAAACAAGGCACTGTTGAATAATTCTGTGATCATTTTGTCCTTTCATTGTTTCTTTTTAACTGAGGGGCTTCCACAACTTATGGCCAAAAAGATGTGGACCAGGGTCTCCACATACTATGAGTGGGTATTAGTGCGCAGAGACCAATGGTGAGCCACTACCATCCAATCATGTTCAGTATCAGCTCTCAAACACAGTTAAGATAGGATGATTCGATTTAGGCTAGAGTCTTTTTTTAAAGGATATTTTGAATATTTGTGTTATAGATCTCGGTGAAAGTCAGTAATACCCTGCTGTGTGTTATAATCTCAGTTAAGAGCTAACAGGATACCATAATTGTTTATCATAGTGGTAATATGTAAATTTTGGTGTATTAATAAAAAAATTAATTTTTTGGATTAAACAGTAAAATATTTGCCTCCAAAATGTTTTGGAGTAGCAGAAAATAGAAATACTCATGTAAAGTAAAGTACCTCAAAATTGTATTCAAGTATAGTACTTGAGTAAATTGTACTTAGTTACTGTACATTCCATCACTGGTTATTTTAAACTTGGACACTGGGTCTCCTCAATTGACTAATAATCTGTATCAACCCTGAAAAAAAATCCTATCAGTCGATCCCTGCCATACAGTCATGTCTAACCACCAAAGCCTGGATTTACCAAGTCAGAGTTGTGACGGTTACTGTTCCGTTTTTACCCCACAATACAAGTTGTGCATTTACATTATCCCAAAGGTTTCCAACAATGTTCAATCCATAATTTTATTCAAGGTACCATTCATTTTATTGGCTCATTCAGGGATTATTTGTAGAGCCTGGGCGATTTTATTTGCCATATTGACCTATCACAGATATATCGGTATCAGCTTATGTTATCTGATATGTGTTGATGAAAACCATTAAACAACATTTTTAGTCATAACTCAAGAATTCATACGCTAATTATGACAAAATTTTAAACAAATGTCTAACAGGGTAAAGAAGTTGAATTCATGACATTTTATACCCCAAAGGTCAACTTCACTGTGACGCCATTATATTCTGCATAAACTATTTTGTGGCCATTATTCAACACCTTGATTTAGGACCAGAAGGGAATTTATAGAATTCATAAAAATGAAATACCCATGTTTTTTTGTTTAAGTGCACTGATGTAATTTTGGACAATAAAGTCTTTTGTTAAACTGTAAAATATCATGCTTCCATTACCTATCTTTATCTAAGTATCACTGCAAATAATGTGTGTTTATGTTTAAAGAATATCGACTGCTACTAAGATCGGCATCAGCCTCAAAAATCCAATACCGGTGGGTTTCTAGTTATGCAGGTGTATTTTTAATGGAACATTTACGTCAGTACAGAACTACATAGGGCCACTTTGTTCTCCTGTAAAAGATTTGAAGAAGCAGTAGATATTGTGATCTGTCAAATCAATCCAGATTTGTGCAGTGATGCCTGCTACATGGGGAGACTCCCCTGGGATTTGGACCAAAAAAGGGAACAGTTTTGGAAAGTCCTTGTGTTTTAAGCTCACAGATTGTTTGAGGTAGAAAAGTGAATAGAATGCAGAGTTTAGCTGAGAGTGACGTACCCCATCTGCTTCAGAGAAGGAACAGAGGAGAGACCTTAAAGATTTCTGCAGCCCCCCTGCAGGGAGACGGCACTATGGAAATACTAATTATTCACCATCTCGTCAGCCAGCGCTGCCTCCCACTGGCTGACTGCGAAACGCTTTTTGATTTTCACACTATATGCCGCTCTTAACTTGCTTTGCACCAGGAAATGGTGATGATGCCTGCCTGTCATTCTCCTTTATTTTATATTTTTATGTATATTATATTTTATGTATATTGGTTTCTCCCTATTTTTAGTTTTTCTCCCTTTAAGATGTGTGTTCTGCTGGTGATTATCAAACAAACTTGGTATCAAACAAAAGTGAGTTTTGTTTCTCTCTTTTTTCCCACCTGATTGTGACTAATTGAGCTGTTTGTTTTAAATGTTCCCAAGGGTTCTCCGCCCCCCCCCCCCCCCCCGACACTGACACTTTAAGTATTCACTGCAAAGCGAACACAAATGTGTTTGATGAATCACCTGCTGGGCTGAAATCTTGATCTATCTCATCTTCTTCTCAGTTATCAACGATGGTGGCCTTTACTCATTTCATGCTTTTTATACCAAAATCTGATCTTTCAAAAGAAAATCTTTAATATTAACATATATTTTGCAGTTTTTGTCTTTATTCGAGACAATGTAGATGCAGACTAAAGGTTATTTTCATTATCAATTATGTGAAAATTTCCCAGACCCAAAAAGATGTCTTCAGATTGCTTCTTTTGTCCAACCAACAGTCCAAAGCCGAGAAGACTCTTCATTTACCAGCATAAATGACAAAGAAAAGCTACAAATCTTTACATTTAAGAAGCTGGAACCAGCAAATGTTTGAGATTTATGCTTAAAAATGACTTAAACAATTAATTGATTATCAAAATAGTTGGCAACTAATTTTGTTTAGATCAAATCATTCATTGATCAACAAATAGGCGAAGCTCTAATTGAATGCAGCAGATGTCCCTGGCAGGACTCAAACTCAGGACGTTGCAGTTATATAGTATGTATCTTAAAGGTGCAATTTGTAAGACATGGCCATAATTTTAGGTTAAAGCGTTAAAAAAATGACCAAAAAAACCATTATCAACAGAATGTGAAGAAACAACAGTGTTGACATCACGTCAAAGACGTCAATGTATTGTGTTGCAGAGATATCTACTGAAGTACCATTTTTTACCTCTAGGGGCAATAGTCCGAAATCCCCCCGTAGTTTCAGCTGGGAGATGTATATGAGCAGCGAGTTCACTAAGTGTCACGAGCTCTCTTAGCGTTTAGTCTCATAAGAAAACAGTAAAAACTCACAAAATGTCAAGAAAGGGATCATTCTTACACCTATATTCCTTACTAAACAGAAAAATACAACCGTACACCTTCTGGATTCAAGTTTTCCCTTTTAGTAAGATGATTCCCTTTTACTAACTAAGACAAGCTTCATTGCCTTGTTAACTCATCGTAAAACACACACAAACAAGTCATAAATGAAATAAAACTCACCAAAACTGTTGTGGTTTGTCTTTCCACAATCACCTCTGACTTGGGTGAAGTAAATTAACTTAGTCCTCATTGGAGCCGCTGTAAATCACCTCCGTACTGTATCCTCTGTCATCAACCTGGCCTCCACTGGTCTCAGAGGCTGTGTCCTTTTCCAGTTCGGTTTCCAGGCTGCGAAGTCCAGTTGACCTGAGCCCCCAGTCCACAGTGACTCCCCCTATGATACGGTCACGATCTGGGAAGACATCAGTGAGCAGTACGCCCACTGCTAACTAAGCTAACAGTCGCTAAAGCTACCGCCAAAGATTACACAGCCCAATATGATTTACAGCAGACACTATAGTGACAGCAGTTGGCGGTTACTCTGGTATACTTCAACCTATAATTTTGGAGGTACCTTCAAATTCTTACAAATTGCTCCTTTAACCACTGGTCCACCAGTGCGGCCCGAAATTGTTAAATCCATGGGGCTACTGACAGTGGCTCAAATTAAAGGAGTAAGCTGTAAAGTGTTTTTATCCTGCATTTATCCTGTCCCTGTACTGATACGTGGGGTTTGTTTGAAGGACCCATATGTGGCCTAAGCAGCTGGACGAGATTACTGCTGTGTTTTTTTGGAGTCTGTCACTTTTATTTGTGCAGCAGGATGGCTAGTGTTCAGCAAACATATATTCTTCTTTTTGTATTCTGTATTTAAAAGTCAGTCTGTGACCTGCTTGAATAATCATTTCATCTGACATTTCATGTGGTGTATTTATTGTCTGTGATCTGACAGGCCCAGATAATGACGCAGCGCTGTAACTGATTCCACACCACTTTCTCCTCGCCTGTTTCTGCTCCTCCATCCTCATTCATTTCCTCCCATCCCTTGTCTGCAGTTTGCTAGCAGCTAACTAAGCCTGTCTCCGCAGTGGTGTGTGTGTGTGTGCGTGTGTGTGTGTGTGTGTGTGAATGAGGTCATCATCAGAGTGTGTATATCAGCTATGCACATCATGTCTCTGTGTTGGATGAATGATTCGCCTCTCATTAGATATGCTGTCTTGTTCTGTAGAGGAAGGACTGCAGTATCATCGTACAGCGCCGCTCTGTCTCTTACAGAAACTCATACAGGCTGCTACATATCCTTTCTATCCACATACACACACACACACACACACACACAGTATTCAAAACAGAAAAAACATTGCACTCACACATAAATGTACCACTTCCTCTCCTGCTCTTTAAGAGGAAATGTCATTCATGTCAGATACACAGAAACACACTATCACTTCCTGAGCATATTACCCATTAGGACTAGACTGATGCATTGGCCGTTTTATGAAGGGGGAGCTTGCTGACATGTCGTCCATCTCTGATATGATGGTTTCTCCCTGAGTACAGCTACATATACACCCACAGTCTGAGAGGAGTCTTGGATTTAATGTTATTTTTGACAGAAATTCTTATTTAAAGTGTAATTAACTTTTGGACTCACCAGTAGGGCTGCAACTAACGATTATTTTGATAATCGATTAGTCTGTCAATTATTTTTCGATTAATCGATTATTAGTT
>JBBPCS010005407.1:0-10535 GCA_037974645.1 Hollardia meadi
TGTGTGTGTGTGTGTGTGTGTGTGTGTGTGTGTGTGTGTGTGTGTGTGTGTGTGTGTGTGTGTGTGTGTGTTAATGAGTTGGTGTCAGTGACTGCCTTTCACGTGTTTGACACTGATGCACCTGAGAATCCTTTAAGTGGCTGTTTTTGGTGGGCTTGCATGGAAGCTGTGGTTCTCACGTACACACACACGCTCGATTTTTAAATGACGCAGCTTTGTATTCTGTAATAAATTGGAGAATATTACCATATTTCAGATGTGGGGTTGATAATGTCCTCTACCTCTGTTCTATCTGATTTATACCTGCTGACAACAACCTCCCTCCCTTCAGTTGCAAACGCCTGCGCCTTAGATGAGTAAACTGATCCCAGATCTGTCACTGAACATGAGCTGGAGGAGGCGTGTCTTTTCTTGGCAATCTTGTTAAAGGATTAAAGCCTCCTCACCTGTCAGAAACCGAAGTGGTCTGGGCAGCGGGGGAAAGAATAGGAGGGAAGTAAGGGATCGAAGGGGTTGGTTGAAGTGTTGAAGTGTCGATGGGCATGTGTGTGTGTGTGTGTGTGTGTGTGTGTGTGTGTGTGAGAGAGAGAGAGAGAGAGAGAGAGGTCAATGCCAAATAGGGCATTAGAGTAGGACATAAAGCACAAAACTCAATGTCAATCAAAGACATTCAAACTGAGAAAATGTGCTAAAAGGAAATCAGGACAAGTGCCCGAGAAAAGTCTGTGAATGGACATGGCTAAGACTTTACTTTAAGTGCCCCTATTTAGCACTCAGCAGCAGCATGTAAACATTTCATAAATGCTTTAAACACATTATAATGTACAATAGCTGTAAGCAGATTGAAATGTTTGTTGTTTGTATAACCCTTAACTGGAGGCTAGTAAAAAACATAAAAAAATAATGAATGATAATAAAATAAAACACAGGAGTATAACAAAAAGTAATGAATGTTAACAAATACTGTACATCAATAAACACTTAAAATGTCCATATATCTGCTTACAACTACATTATAGTGTAATATAAACATTTATTAAATGTTTGTATAGTACTTTCTGTAATTTCTGAGAGTGTAATACATTCTCTCTTTTGCCAGTTCATCCCTGTTATTACAGACACATATCTTTAATCTGTAGTTCTTTTTTAACAACCAATGAAAAACAAAAGGAAAACCAATGAATTAGTGGGGACAAAAATGAATAAGGATTAAAAATAATTCAAAGGTAATTGTGGTATTTTTAAGCCTGACCCTATGATTACATATTTTGGCATGTAAATGATTCATACTTACCAAAACATTGGGAGTGGTGCAATGGCTGCAACATAATCCTTTGGGGCAACTTCAACAGTCAAAAATCATGTCCACTAAAGGTGCTTGTTTTTGTGTCACTCACAGACTTGGGGTGTCTGACAGCATCACGGAGAGGATGCCTACAGAGATAGACCTTTTTGTTAAAAAGTAAAATCTTATTTAACCAGAAGCACTTGAGGGAGGTGAGTTGTTACAGTTGTTGCCTCATCTACAGAAGATTGTTGAAATCAGCTAAATATCCAGCCATGACTTTGGAAATAAATTCTTGCTGGCAGTTCTTCTCCACTCCTCACTCCAACTCCAAAAATATATGAACATAGGGCCCAGATTTAAAAATACTGGAATTCCCCTTCAATCAAGAAGGAGAATATAGTCTCCAAACAAAACAAATTTAGCTGTTTTATTTACACTACAAATGACACCAATATCTCTGGGTCTTCTTTTTGTTTCGAATAATATAAAATGACCTATATCTGGTCCATTGTGTGTGTGCTTTTTGGTCCAGTTTGGCCCAGTGATCAATACTTTTCTCTTATCTCTCTATGACACTGTCATCACAGGGCAGACTCTCTCCATCCGCTCCAAATCTGCACTCATCTTTGAATATCCCGTGAAGTAAATACTGATTATGTTCTTGTATGGAGGTGAAAAGGGGTTGGAAGGTATATATATTGAGAAGACTCTGAGTTGCGGTCCGTTCCCTGCTAGTTCTTTGTAATCTTTGCCCCACATCGTCCCATTTTTAGAGCTCTACTGCACCTAATGAAATAAACAAAATGCAGATATTGCAGTATTTTAAGAGCACAAATGAGGTAATACAGGAAAAGCGCCGATGTCAGCATGTGTCACTCGACATGACATCAACTCAAGTCCCCAAATCTTCGTTGCAAACACGTGAGTCATCGGGTGCATTCCCTGCCAGGGCTAACGAGATTTCCCTCATTAAGTCCTTTAAGTGCTAATCTGTATAGGAGAATGGGGGGCGGGGGTTGAAGATTGGAGTGAGTGAAGCAGGGGCTGAAAATGTTTTCTCACATTTTCTCCTGTGAGGGCACAGCACCGTGTCTTATGGAGAGTCAACTGTTGTTTCTTCTTTCTTGATTTTTCTGATTTGTTTTTAAGTTTTGCTGTCTGGTTACAGTAGAGGCCATCTGGCTGGAGCTTTATTAGGATTTATTGCTGTGAGCCTTCGGCCAACTGTGGCCACTCGCATTGGTAAGAAAACTGTGGACTGGACAAATATGCTAAACCAAGTTAATATTGAGTTTGGATAAATAGAGAGTGAAAAATAACCTGTCTAATATGTTTGAGTCTGGCATATATCATTTTTTGTTCATGTGTGGTTTCTTTATAAATGTCCTTCCTCTAGATGACAAACACTTCATCTGCATGTAATCTTTGTAAACAGGCGTGTGTGTGACAGTGTATGATTAGGCCGTGGGTATGAGCCTTGTCTGAATGCCGTCCTTGTCCTTGGCATGTCCCACCCTTAGAGTTATTGCCTCCACCAGACATGACAGAATGTGTGTCCTGACTTTGTTCTGTCAGAGCAACACAACATGAGCGAAGGAGGAAACCATTCAATGCTCAGCCATCATCAATCAAAGAAACAGTAGTGTGATCGGTTCCTCCCATCCTGAGAGCTCCGGAGCATCATGGACGCTGTGGTGAGAGTAAAGAAGTCACTGAGGACGCCCATCAAGAAGCTGACCAGCTGTGTGTCGGGGCTGAGGGAGAGGAGGCTGTGTGCCAAACGCAGGAACAAGAGGGGCAGAGGTGGGGGAGGAAGAGGAGGATGCAACAGGTTGGGGAGGACCCCTCCTCTCCGAACTGCACACCCCAAAGAGCCATTAATTATTCGCTCATACCAGGCAGACCTGGAGAAGGAGAGGCAAGTGGATTTGTGATGTAGAAACACAGCATGCAGTGATTGAGGAAGTATTCAGATCCCATATAAATGTCCCATATTTAAAGCGTTCTTTAGGTAAAAATATGTCAGTATTATTATCTAAATGTACTCAAAGTAAGTAAGTAAGTCAAATTTATTTAGTATAGCAGCAAGAGCAGAGCAAGGTCACAAAGTGCTTCACAAGAGTAAAAATAAAACATAACATAACATCACAGAATTACAAACACTAGACAGCATCAAGAGAGCCAAAGGCCACTTTAAATAAATTGGTCTTCAGCTGCTTTTTAAAGGCATCAACAGAGATCGCAGAACATAAATCTAAAGAAAAAGCTTCCACAGTCTTGGAGCCACCACCTAAAGTGTCGAGACCAGCAGGCCCTGGTCAGAAGACTTAAATGACCTGGTCAGATATACACAGGTGCCAGACTGTGCAGGGCTCTATAGGTGAGAACAAGAAACTTAAAATCAATCTTAAACTTAAAGTCCCCCTCCAGTCAGAAATGTGTTTTTCTTCTTGTTCCTCCAGCTGGATGTTTGAGCTTCACTGAGCAGAATGATGAATGTGCAGAGTCTGACACTATAAAGCTGTTTTCACATTCATTGCTGGAAGTGTCAGTTTTCTCTGTGCTCGCTGAAAATCTGATTTGAAGAGGCGGGGCCTATGAGCATGATTTGTGACATCACAGACAGTTTGGAAGCCAATCCTGGTCCAGTATGCAGCATACACCAGTGTGATGTGGAAACTTGAAGCCTCCAGTGCACAGGGAAACATTTTTATATTTATATATTCTGGGATTCTTTAATGAGGGAGAAGGAATAGGTGTAATTTTAAGGATTTTAATTTTGCAATTTTACTTTATTTTCCTGCAACAACCATGTCAGACACACATGAGAGAAATTTAATGTATGCCTTGATCCATGTGTGGAGGGGATCTTTAATGGGAAACCAATGTAAAGAAGACTCAAATATGAAAGTATCAAAAACACAACACAGAAAAAGGTTCCTTGGAAGTGTTTACTATTTATATTATATCATTCGATTAGTATTGCTAATGCCTGAATGTGTAAGCAGCATTTCGCTTTTGTGGTTGGTTAAGATGACGCTAACTTTATTTATTTACTATTAGGTAGTTTAATCTATAACAGAGTTATATTTTCCCCATCTGATGAAAACACTTCATGGCAATGAAACCAACACATGTGCTTTGAATTTACATTGTTCTTAAATGTGATGTTTTTGTAGAGAAGAGTAGGTAGAGAAGTTAACTGAAGTCACCTGTGCTGCGGCAGGAATATTTCTTTGATTACCTCCTGTTTGCAATATGTCAGGTGTATTTGTGTTTTTGTCTGCTGTGTTTACAGAAAGCTGCGGGAAGCAATGAACGCTCAGAAGAATGCACAGAGAGCAACTATGAGAGCTCATTTCAGGAGAAAATATCAGCTGTCAGAGGTCTGTGAAGTTTCTGCAAAACACCTGAGATTATCCCAGCTTCAACAAACTTGTCACATAACATATTTTAGTGACTCTGAAGGTTATCCATTTGTTTTATGTAAATATTTCTTGTGTTTCCTCATTTTAATTAAACATAAATTCCAATCAGTTTGGAAATAACTAATGCACATATCTATTTGTAACTGTACTGCAAGACTTAATGGTATTCTAGAGCAGCTTAGCCTGATTCACATACAATTGTGTACCAAAGTCCTATATACAGTGTATTCTGCTATGTTCCCAAACAGAATTTAAATATTTTTCAACACAATATTCTATCACCATGTGTATTTAGATGCATGTGGTCACAGGTTCAGATGAAATGAAAAACATTTCTATTAACAAACTAAATTTAGAGGACTGTGCAGCCCACCTGTGCTTTTTTTTTTTAAAGTGCCCTTAATTTGTCAAACCTTCAAAAACAAAACAATAGGCCTGCTTTTTATTTCCATTTGTTATCCAAACTGTGTGTCAGTGTAGGGGCATGAGTAGATTATACAGTATACAGAGTTAATTTAGATAACATAGAATCTTTTGTTACATGTTCAGTCATTCAACTGCTTCTTCTGCTGTTTTTCCTTCACGATTAGAGTCCCAAGGACATGAACCACCTGAGGTCTGTTGGAGGGAAAGTGTCGCTCCCCCATGAGCTGTCGAAGATCATTCATCCTGAAGCCAAGACCAAGGACAACGGCTTCAACCTGCTGAGTGCCTTCCAAGGCCTCAGCTTCGGCACAGCGACGCTCACAGGGAGAAAACACAGCAAGACATCCACTCCTACACCAGCCAGGGGGGACTCCTGTAAAGTCATGTGATCAATATGTGATCACAAGGATGATCGGCACGCCGCCTTTTGATTGTGTTATTTGCGGGGAAAAAACAAAAAAACTGCAGGGAAACAGCAGGAGAAATACTTTCGTACATGATTGCTGCTCGTGCACAAACTGTGCTTCAACATGTCACATCAGCATAAAAACTCAGGGCCAATCATCCCTGTTGCCAGGGTAACGCTATCAAATGTAAAAGTAGAAAAATAGTCCCTGTCAGTGTTTTACTGTTAAATGTGATGCTTTTGGATTAATATTACTGCTGCATTAATGTGTAAGTTGTATTTTACTGCTGTAGATGTTTAAGGTGGAGCTAATTTTAACTTGTATACTGTTGGGTTGTTTAATACAGTTTAATACAGCATATTCTATAAGATCATCATATGTTTTTAGCGTTGCTGTCCTGAGAACAACGTATCTCTAAAAAAAAAACAACTGGGAGGATTTTATCAACTCAGTAAAGGAACACTTAATCCTTCAGTTTATCCCAAAAATATATATAGTTACATTCAAAAACACCAAATTTGGAGATACGTGGTTTTCACTGGACAGAAATGGTATGAGAATTTGTAATCTGAAAAGTAACTAGTAACTAAGTCTGTCAGACAAATATGGTGGAATAAAAATATATTTGCCTTTGAGATGGAGTAGAAGTATAATGTTGCATAAAAAGTACCTCTAATTTACACAGTACTTATATTCCACCACTGCCTGTTACACAATGAAAACATGTCATTCAGGCTTTCATCTTTTTTACTTAATTTGTCTTTATTGTAGCAATAATACAGCCAGATAACATGATGATGTCGTCTTATATTTAAGTGGGTTGAGAACTTGAACCTGCAATGAATTTTCTGTTAATAACTTTATTAATATACCAGTCAGTGAAAGTTACTTACAACTCATGTTATTTTTTTTGTTTTAAGCGATGATACAATAATGATATTGATTATTATTGTTAATGAAAGGGTTGATCACACTTTCACCCCATTCGGGTCCTCATTTTGTTATATTCTAAATCTAATTATTATTTTTATAACGTGTTGTACAATTTAAAAGTTACTGTACATAGTTTCTCTTTGCAGGCGTGTCTCAGTAAAAGATATAGATCCCAGTGATTGATCTATACACAAGTAAGGAACCTCAGGGCAACACGTTCACATTTCATCACACATTCACTATATATACACACATTTTGTATGATCAACTGAAATAATTGTTTTGCTGCTTTCTTTGTAAATCTCTGATCTGTATCACATATGTGTATTTGAGCCAAATTGTATCTGTGATGTATATGAGCCATGTTTTAAGCTATTAGTTGTGATTACTGGCTTGTTTTAATTGAGCTGATACAGGTGTGTAAATAGTCTCACGCTGCTAATCATAGGTTTTTTATACAACAGGAAGCAAAAACCTGGCAAATTAATACGTTGATAGTTTATTAGCTGCGTCAGAAACTTGTAATAAACACGTCTTTGACCAGCTTGACTCACTAGTTTTTTATGCAATGTGTGTTTTAGCTACATCAGCCTGACATTTGGACTGTGTTGTGATTCTCTTGAACTCTGATCCTCACATCCATAAATCATCATCTGCTATCAGTTCATCAGAGCGAGAGAGCACATTCAAGGATATGAGGTTGGGGAATGAGAAGAGAAATAAACGGTCCTACAGAGACGACAGCCAGGGGTGTCACAACTCTGGATGAGACCACTGGATCACGAGGAGCATGTACATCCCGGCGACTGTGTGCATCAGAGCACAGGGCACCTGTGGGTCCAGAAATCTGCTTTGTGGTGTCACACCACAAAGAGCTCTTGGTATGTCTGCAGCAGGGACGGTAGTAGATGGAAAGTTAGAGGGGAGAAAAGGAGCTGAGAGTGCAGGAGTTAGAAAGAGGGGTGTGGATGGACAGGTGCGGCGCTTTGAGGAGATCCCTCACACAGGGAGGAATGGCTGGGTCAACTTACTGAAGTTCTGGAGGGAAGATCGTTTCCGGCAGCTCCACAAGCACATGGAGAGGACCTTCAATGCCCTCGGTCCAATCTACAGGTAGCAGATAGATGATGTCAGCCTAAATGTGTAAAAAAAAAAATGATTTGAGAGCAACAAAAGTGCACATTGGGAGTAGTTGATCACCTCACGAGTGGCATTGATGCTAGAATAAGGAACTAAAGTGTTGATCATCAAGGTTTTCCAATGTGTTTGTGTGTCTGCGAAGGGAGCATTTGGGCACCCAGAGCAGTGTGAACATCATGTTGCCTTCTGACATCGGTGAGCTGTTTCGCTCAGAGGGTCTGCACCCCCGACGGATGACTCTGCAGCCCTGGGCAACACATAGAGAGACACGCCAGCACAGCAAGGGAGTCTTCCTCAAGTCAGTACCACACCTGTGTACATGTATATGCATGTGTAATACTCATGTTGTAGTGATACACTGTTAGTTTGTTTTGTCCTTTTGAGACCAAAAAAACTAGTTCCCACTATGTACATTATTCCATTTTAGGATTAAGACATTATTTATGGTTAGGGTGTGAGCATGTAATCACTAAACTCTGATATATGGAATATTGATGTGATTGTAGCATCTTTCAAATTTTATGATGCTTTTTGTTTGTAGAAAAATCTGCCAATTCCAGTAAAACCTGTGCTTCTCTACATTCTCCACAGTGGGGCTGTGGAAGGGCTCCAAATCTGAAATTTTCAAAACCTATGTAGATATAGTTTATTTAAAAAGGTACTCAAGTGATAGCATCAGTCTGTGATTGATATTTGGAAGTATTTTGACAAAATAAACAAAGTGAATGTGTAGTGCGGTGATTAACCGGATCAAGCACATGAAAAAAACAAACATTTGCATGCGTATTTATTTACACAGTTGCCGGTAAAAATTAGGCCACACTAATATTGTCAATATTATACTATGTGTAGAATTAGATTCCAGTGGTGGATGCGTAAGATTTTTAGAGTCTTGTGATCCAAATATTTCCAATTGCCAAACTCCAGAGCGTTGAAATTCCAAAAGTAAAAATTCATTGAAAAAAGAGAGGCCGAGATTAAATCACCTGTTTTTATCTAACGAAACAATCTGCTTCAACCCATATTTGTTGGCCTTTCAAAAACAACATTTTGAAAACTGCAGTCAAAACTATTTGCTCTCCCGCTTGTCACACAAAGGCAGTCACGTATAGCTTAAATTCTTTTGACCCTGCCTGCTTGGTAAAGGCCCACATCTTTCAAACTCCACTTCAAACTCAACTCAAACCCAAAAACAATTTTAAAGCATCAAAATGTAAAATTAGTAAAATGCCCCTTTTTTGGGAACATTTGAGAATAAATTATTTGCTTTCACCCTGGGCGTATGTGTCTGTGTCTGGATACACAAAACAACTACAAGGAGACAAAAAACTACCACAAAGAGGCACATCATTCAAACAGCAAGACTACAAAGAAGTGCAAAACAACCACAAACAGAAGTGAAAGACTACAAAGAGGCACATCTATTGAACTCCACAACTACAAGACTACAAAGAAACACAAAACCACCACAGGGCAGAACGACTACAAAGGGACACAAAATGATTAGAAACTGATGCAAAACAACTGTAAAACTACCACAAAGAGATACAAAACTATGAAAAAGAGATACATAACTATGAAAAAGAGATACAAAACAACCACACAGAGATGCAAAATGAACGCAAACAATGCGCCCATGTTGTTTGTGTTGTTTTTGTTGCTTCTATTTAGGTGATGTGAAGGGGCCTCACATGTCTGTGCCCAGGGGCCCATCATCTCATAATCTGTCCAATCCACGCTATTAGGCAAGGAAATAGGTAAAGTTGATTAGAGGTTAAGCATCACAGAAGAGACCTTTTAAAGGGTTCATGTTAAGGCAAAAGGAAACACAAATTAATAGGGAAATAGACTTTGACACAGCACCTGTACGTTATGAATATTTTAGTAAAGGAACAGCACTTTTGCGAGAGACCCAGATTATTTTCTTCACAATAACCGAGGAGAACTGAAGCTGGCTCTAATACCTCACTACAAATCTTCTCCCCACAGGAACGGTGAGGAATGGCGGACTGACCGTCTACTGCTCAACAAGGAGGTGATGATGAGTGCTGCTGTGAGGCGCTTTCTCCCCCTGCTTGATGAGGTGGCGAGGGATTTCTGTCGAATGCTGCGGACGAAGGTAGAGAAGGAGGGAAGAGGCGTGGAAGGGAAACGCAGTCTGACCATGGATCCCAGTCCTGATCTCTTCCGCTTCGCATTAGAAGGTCTGAGATCATCCTCTGTGATTTGTGACCTTGTTATGTGTCATTGCACAGTTAAAGTTTATATGCAGGAAAAGAGGGGAGAGGGGTGTGAAAGAAAAGGGGTCTGATGGGGACATCCCACCTCTAAACTGCCATGTCTCCTTTTCATCCAGAAATGATTGACCTTGAAGTCCTGTGGGAGGGGAGGGGATGGATTAACATCACCTCCCTCTTTGACGGACTTTCATTCACCCAAACAATCAGCTCTTTCAGTTGCGTCACAAATGCTGACGTAGGCTGTGATCGCGTCTCACATCAGAGGAATTCTTCAATCTGCAGGATCATTACCTTCATAAAATCTTCAAAAACATTTCCCCCACTAATATCTCACTGCTCCTGAGTGTCCTGCTTTCAATTTGAAATATTCTCACCTCGTACGAGAACCAATTCTCATTTTGAGCTGAGGCATATCTGTCGTTAACACATTATAGATGTGGGAGGTCAAGGAGAACATGCACCTTTAAAAATAGGAACACCAACAAAGACGATCAAAGCTGCAGCGTTCTTTCACCAGGTCTGCTCTTTTCATGTGCCTATCTGCAACATGCCACATTCACAAGTGTGAATGCTTGGGTGACTCAGTGTGCGGTGCGCATATGCATTTGTGTGTGTGTGTGTGTGTGTGTGTGTGTGTGTGTGTGTGTGTGTGTGTGTGTGTGTGTGTGTGTGT
>JBBPCS010005408.1:0-10533 GCA_037974645.1 Hollardia meadi
AGCCTTCATGTTTCTGGTGGCAGCATGAATATCAGAGTGAAAGTGAGGCTTACAGGGAACCAATCTAAACACTGATGATGTCATTCTTCTTCATTACACTGTGAAATATATATTTACTTTATAATGAGAAGCTGAAGCAGAAACATTGTCTATTTCCACTTGGCCAGTCCACATTTGGAACACTTGGACTTCCATACATTTCATTAGTTTCTAAATGTGTTCAAAATCTGGAGTCAAAAGATGCTGTTTTAATAACATTTCAACGAATTTTTACAGCTTTCTGCTGTGACGTGTTCTGGGAGTAAATTCCATTCTTGCATTGCTCGGTATATAATGATATTTGTTCTCACTCTTGGTAACATTTCCTCCTGCAGCATGTCTGGTATGTCTGTCTAAACTGAAAGATAAATTCTAAATAGAGATTATATATTTATATATATATATAGAAAACAATATTTCCGCAACCTGTTTATCAAATATAACCGAGCGAGATAACGCATTTGCATTTGTTCTGTATACGTTGGCTAACGACATTACATATTGCCACTGTGCAATAGTTGAGATGGGACTATATTAAAGCCTGAATCACGTTTTAATAAGAGAAATACCATTTCCCATTTTAGCAGCTTAGAAACATTGAGAACCAGCTCATATTCTTTATCCTTTAGGGGTTGACAACACAATAAGAAAAGGAGTGTATTTAAAGCTAGTTTGGTTAGATTTGGTTGATTTAGGCACCAAATTACTTGGTTGTCTGCAAATTGGGAAGACAACACGAGCAGAAGACGAGATCATACAACAGGGAAGGTGAGTGATTGTTATTGACATGTTATTCCATCGTTTCCTCCACTTCCGCTTCAAAAACAAAACAAAAACAGCACGTCAAGCAGTAAATAAAGATTTTCTGAATGGAGTTTGGTTCAGAGACATTTCAGCTGGTTTCACACTGAATAAAAAATGTAGGCCCTATAAATTAGTTTGGATCAAATCAATAGGTGTCCCGCGGGGTCTATTTTTGTTTATTTGTTTGCCCCCTCCCCTACAAACAGGAAGACCAGAGAGCGGGCGGTGATTGGCTGAGAGTCCCGGCAGCTGGCAGCACGAGCCAGCTCCGCCCCCCGTCAGAGTGACAATCTTCAGGGGGAAAAGTTAAAAACAACGAAACAAACAAACATCAGAGAAGAAGAAACAAACACAACGCCAGGAGTGTGGGGAGAACAACATGGCCGCGCTTTGACACGGAGCTGACTGGAACATCAGGCCGGCCTGTGAGCGTCTGTCTGCGGGGAGACTGCATGAAGCAGCCCGGGCTGCGGGCATCATGGCCGCTGTGACCAGAGTCCTGACACATTCAGCCGGACTGTCGGAGCGCAGCGGCCGGGTCCTGGCTCCGGGAGCCGGCGGCGGCAGGTCGGCCGAGACCTGGAAGAAAGACATCGTCCGTCAACTGAAGCGCCGGGACCTGAACCAGCACGCTATGTTCCAGGACCTGATCCGCTTCTGTACGACGGACAAGTACACGTTTTAAAACAGTTAAAGATGAGCTGGGTTTAGGTAACGCCCAGTACTTTGTCTAATGTCAGGTAACAAACCACACTTTGGTTGGGACACATTAGACCTCTTTTAATACAAAAACTCACATCCGGAAGAGTGTACTGCAGCCTGCTCCAAGTAGAGCCAAACTTTATTTGAACATTTCTGTAATAATAAACTTGGCTAAGATAGAGATTTATTCAGCTGCCAACTGCAAATAACTCCAAGGGAAAAAGGAGATTTTTAAAACCTTGTTTCATATATGTTTAAAATGTTTAATTGCAATCAGAACTGAGTAACCTCCGATGATCCGGGTTTAGTTTCTGTCTGGTATTCTATAAAGTTAACAAGTTCCTTTACATTGGTGGAATTCAGTGACAGGAAGAAAATTAAACCACATGTTGTTCCACTTCCTCTGTACGATGACTCATCCGTGACAGATGATCAGTGTCAGAAGTGTCAGAGAACATGATGCTGAAGGATCAATAACCTGCAGAGATGGATTCACAGTTCAGCCATAAAGAAAATGATTGACATGTTCAATCAGACAAAAGTGAAAGTCACCCATTAAAAAACAAAAACATGTCAAATATTTGCAACTATCAAAAGATTGTTGCTACAAAAGTCGTCTGTCTGTTTTGTGATGCTGATTTAGCGTCAGTTTGTGCTCGTAGCAAACAAAGAATGAGTTTAGTTTCATTTAGAAGTATTTTACTTTGGTGAAACCGACTACGTATTAAATGTAAAATTAAGATGTCAAAGATCAGGAATAAGGCCGGAATCTTCAACTCGTCAGATGTTGAATGGAGTTTGGTGTCAGTCTCTTTCTACGGCAGAACTGTGAGCAGACATATCACAGTTCTGTGTTTGTTATGTTTCAGCAGTTAGCTCTGTCGCTAATGTTAGCATACCTTATCTCTGTGGTCGTCCCAGCTAGCATGCTAGCCAGCCAAGTGTCCTTTTCTAATTCAGTATGTAGTCGTTGCTGGATGTTTGATTTAGTTCTTTTATGGAGTATAAAAGCTTCTGTGAGGGAAAAACATGTTTCGGTTACCAGTGACAGAAAGTCCAGATAAGGACCAGGACCAGGACCAGGACCAAGCTCCCCCTGTCGGCTTCTCTGATTCTGTTCTGTGTTTTCAGACTCGCAGCTGCTGGAGAAAACCAGCCTGGCCAAAGGAATACTGAGCTGCTCCGCCAGGTAACTGCACCTGCACCACCTGACATAAAGTGTGAGCACAGAACACGAGGATGATGATGATGATGATGATGATGATGATGATACTGAGGGTGTGTTTGTTTTGTATACCCAGACGTCCCTCCTCTGACAGCAGCTCCATCTCCTCTCTGCTCCAGCGGAACAACCAGCTGAGGAAAACTACAGGAGAGGTAGTGACACACCTGGCCACATCATCGCTGCTCATGTCATGTGTGTTTACATAGATCATCAGGAGGAGTGACATGTTTAACATAAATAAAGATGTCTGCCGCATCTCCGCTTCCTCCCATTGTACAAAAATTAAGCCAACTACAGGATCAGTCATGACATTTCAGCCCCTTTTTATAGCATTAAATAGCTAATTAAAGCCAAACTGATCAGAAAATGAACACTTCAACAAACATCAGCGTGATAAGAACTACCTAAAATGACTGATGATGAATCTTTGTCCCATCTGCTAACATGGAGGGGGAGGGGTTTATGATCTATACTGCAGCCAGCCACCAGGGGGCCACCCAGATGTTTGGCTTCACTTTTTGGGGAGCTCTCATGTCGGCCATCTTTATATACAGTCAATGTGTTTGACTCAGTCTGTCTCTACAGATCTTAATGTCTTCAATGAGCTGTGTCACTTCTGTAGCACCACCAAATTACAAAAACTAACTTCCTGTTCCCCCTCACCCCCTTCAACTCTCCTGCTCCACCAGATCGGACTGTTATACTGAATCTTACCACTAGGTGTCGCACTTGACTCAGCAACCGCTCCTATTGAGCCCATGAATGAGAGTGCAGCAGCTCCACAATCCGTCAGGACGACTGTGACACATCGTGTTTTTATTTCATTCAACTGAACGTTTCTTCTTCTAATGTTTCACATCAAAATAAATAAAATCAGACTGAATCAGCTGAGTGACAGGTGAGAAAAGATGGCAGCAGCTACATTTCAAGTCAGTGAGTTTTCCAGAACACCTTCCTGCAAATGTTTCACAATAAAAGCCCTGTTAAGAAAAGAATGTTTTCTGTCCACTGAAACACTAGAGGGCTTTTAATTTGAAACGTGAACAGGAAGTGTTGATTTGTATTTACAGCACGTGGCTGCAGAATGGGGCGGGTTTAATCGCTGATCTTTTAATCCCACCCACTGTGGTTTGATTGGTTTAACTGTTGATTTTGGGCTGGGTTAAACATGGACTGTGATTGGATGCTAGCTGTGAGCGTCGAGTGACAAAACGTAGGTGTCACATTATATTCTTGTTATAGTCAAATTACACGTTTATTAGCTAATGTTAGCACTCCAGCTAGCTAATGTATGACGTATGCTAATAATGTCAGCCTATATTCAGCTGTACATTAGCGGAATTCTAAACGTGTAATTTGACTAAAACAAAAGATTAAAACAAAAATGTGACATTTATGTTTTGTTCTCCATCCCATGTTTGATCACTTCCCCTCATGACACTGTTAGCTGAGTAACATATACAGCTAGGTCATTTTTGTTTTATGAACTGTTGTTAAAATCGACAGTTAAACCAATCAAATCACAGTGGTTGGGATTAAATGGCCAGCTCTGCACACTGCAGCCAGATGTACTTGTTAACAGTGTATTGCAGTAACTTTAACAGGACAAACGGAGCGGATCAAAACGAGGCTTCGTACTAAAGTAATGTAGCGTGTAACATAACGTTAGCATAACCAGCACCAACTGGTTACTGATCAGAGCTCCCTCTTGTGGTCGGAGTACTAGTAGATATTGGATATCGGAGATATTACTAGTACTCCTGTCAGTACCCGGTCAGTCCCGGCTGCCCGACCGTGTCCTGCACATGCACGAAAGTGGTCCAGTCAGTAAAGTACGGGCACCACAAATGTGCCTGTTCAAAATTATCATAATCATAAAACAGGAAAAGTTCATGCAAAACGTTGGCAGCAAATGTGTTCTTTTTCTGTTTGAGAAAAAAATAATGATATATGGTTGAATGCTGTGTTTATTGAATACAATTCAATTAATACATGAAAAATACACGTTCCAGATAGCTTTTCATGAAAGTTGCTGTAAATTTACAGCACAGTATAAAATAATACAAAAATCATTTATTTTGAAATCATGTTATAATACTCTGTTGTAGAGTTCTGTGTTTTCTTTTTATATTAAAAAATGTGTTTTTGTATCACCTTCTTCTATCCATTTTGATCTGGATAATATTAAAGCACATTGGTTATATTCCAGTTTATCTTACTGCGGAGCAGATTATCTCAACATATTTAATGTTTTTTTTCTGAAATACATTTGATTAATTTCTCTATTTTAGACCTTTTTTAAGTTAACTGCTTGCTAAGTTGAATTGTAAATCTCTGAATGTTGTTTTTAAGCAATAAAATTTTTTAATTTATTAAATACCACTTAAGCTGTCCAAATATTGTGTATATTGTGAGCGCTGCGTAGAACTCTTTCTCAGGCAGAGCAGTGAAATCTTTTAACACTAGAAAATTACTATATAGTGAATTTTACCACCTTTCTCAAAATGACGTAGAAACGGGCAGCCATTCATCCCGTTGACTGTATATAAAACATGCAAATAGACTAATGAGTCATTTTTAACAGGCACGTGTGCGGTAACCTTACTTTACTGACTGGACCACTTTCGCACATGTGCAGGACACGGTCGGGCAGCCGGGACTGATCGGGCACAGACAGCTCTCTCCACCTACACCTGGGAGACGCCGGGTCAGTCGGGTCGTCTAAAATTAAACCGGTTTCGGCTCGTACACCGCAGCTACCCAGTCCTGCATGGATGTTAATGTTGAGAACTCTGGTGATTACAATAATTCTGGATACGGAGAGCAGGATACTGTGGTCTGTGAACACCTGAACCAGGTCCAGGACCAGATCCAGTACTCTGTATCACAGTGAGGCCTGCATGCAGACCTCTGTCAGCGAGTCTTCCTCACTCTTCTTCTGTGCTGTGTTGTTTCAGTTGGCCTATCAGGTGGTGGAGCTGCAGCAGAAGATTAAAATCAAGGAATGTCTTCTGGAAGAGCAGCATGCCAGGTGAGTAACACACCTGAGCCTGAACCTGTCTGCTCACCTGTCAGCTCTCACAGCACTCAGCAGTCACTGTGGGTCCTCACAGCTCAGTGTAATCAGGTGTCCGGAGCTGAACTGTGATTGCTACAGGGAAGCATGGTACCAACAGCCCCACCTTGTGGCCACTAATAAAACATCACCATATTTTTAAACTCCTGACTCAGTTCATTTTATCTTGGGACATAAATCACCAACACTGACCTCCTCTAATTGAACTGACTCTGCTAATAAAGCTCTACGAGCACAGACGTTTGTGACAAATGAACCATAATCTGCAGTAAAATGTTTTAAATGTCACGTTTCAGACTAAACTCCATCGTGTTGGGCTGCAGACTCATCTGACAGGACACAGAATGATTGATTTGTGTGAACTGACCCTTTTAAACATGATGACCTCTGTGATCAGACTGTTGGAGGAGGAGCGTCGGCTGGCGGGTGTGTTTGATGCTCGGCGGGAGCTGCAGGAGCGGGTGGGGCAGGTTCAGGAGGAGAACGGGTCATTGAAGATGGATTATGACTCCCTGCTGGAGCGACAGAGAGGGGCGGAGACAAGACTCAGAGAGGAGAAGGTCCGAGGAGGACACCTGCTGGAGGACATGATCCACTGGAAACGACAGGCCGCCGCCCGCATGAACAGCCGCAACGAACGAAAGTCCAGGTACCTGAACGCACCTCACACACCTGTTCATCACACAGTTAGAGAGGACCCCCAGGTACCTGAACGCACCTCACACACCTGTTCAGCCAGGTACATGAATGCACCACACACCTGTTCATCACACAGATAGGAACTCCAGGTACCTGAACGCACCACCACTGTGTGTATGTTTCCCTCAGGGCTCGAGAAGCTAACCTGCAGAAGGAGTTGCAGACTGCTGCGAGGTCAAAGGTCACCGTGGACAGGTAAGATCCTGTCAAGTATCTTCTGACTCTAGATTTTGAACAGATTTTGAAATTAATGAAATATTATGAAGTCCAAGTGTTCAAAACGTGGACAGGCCAGCAGAGCCACACGACAGGGAAATATCTTTAAAGTGACAACTTTTCTGCTTAAAATTACCATTTTGAAAAAAATATATTGGCTAAAGAAAAAAGACACCATCTGCATTTAACTATGCTAACTACAACGTATCACCGCGCAGAAGGAAGCATGCATGTACTCATGGACGAGAGGCTCCTGACAGGGCGGGATGGAAACATTAATGTGTCCTCCTCAGCTGAGCTGTAACGTTAGCTAGCTTAGTTAGCTTAGTGAGCTAGCCTCTCGTCCATGAGTAGATGCACGTTTCCTTCTGCGCAGTGATGCAGAAAGAAAATAGTTCCTCCATGAAACTGCTCACAACAAGGTCTGTGGATTATCTTGAGTAACCGGGTCATGATCAATAGAACTACAGGAAGAGGAAACGTGGACTGTCCCTTTAATGATGCGTGTCAGTCGGTACAGGCTCTTATTTTGGTGATTTGCTTGCTGATTGGACTCTCAGGACTTGGTCAGTGTCTGTCGTGTGTCTGTGGTGACGATCATGTTTGGGATTTTCAGTTCCTCCAGCGCTCCGACCTCCAGATGCACATCTCCAGAGAACGAACAGCACAGCGAGTCCACGGAGAGGCGACACACCAGACTCTTCAGGTCAGACTGTTTGTTGGAGCTGAAGTCTCAACACAACACAGATCACTGGATCTTCTCACTCTTTCTTTCTCTCCCTCAGATCGGCGTCGGCGACGTCGCCAAGGATCCTCGCCTCCATCAAAGAGCTGTTTGAGTGAGTCCTCACGTCCTGCTCGCTTCCGTTTGAATGATCTCTTCTTTCATTGATTATTGCTTCTTTATTGACAGCTGACACGTAGTTCTTTTCTGTTGGACTGTGACATAAATATTTTTGTCAGTGAACGTAAAGGTCGTGTGACTGTGTGTGTGATGTCAGCAGGAAGAGGCGTGTCCACTCAGTGTGCAGTCTGGAGGAGGATCTGATGTGTCCTGTAGGAATCTGTCTGTCAGCTAGAGTCCCTGTTAGAGCTCTGCAAGTACTGGTAATACACACTGAGTACACACTGAGGACACACTGAGTACACACTGAGTACACACTGAGTACACACTGAGTACACACTGAGTACACACTGAGTACACACTGAGGACACACTGAGTGCACACTGAGGACACACTGAGGACACACTGAGTGCACACTGAGGACACACTGAGTACACACTGAGGACACACTGAGGACACACTGAGGACACACTGAGGACACACTGAGTGCACACTGAGGACACACTGAGGACACACTGAGGACACACTGAGGACACACTGAGGACACACTTTGTTTAGCCTTTAGCCTAGTCTTTGTTTAGCTCCGTATTCACGATGCGTCTTATTTCTTCGGCTCTCAGACGTTTTTGGGGAAGTGACCTCTTTCTGAAGCATTTTTCCTCGCAGCACTTGTTGTGATCGGAGCTTTTCTGGCTGCTGACGTGCCAAATAGCTTCTCATCTTTGATGTAGCCGACCATCGTCCGGCAGTATTTGCAAATAGTTTTGTCTTTGTTTCCTTTACGCTGCCAAACATCATCACAAAAATCGTCTCATCCATTGTCACCACGTTCATTTGACATTTCCTGGTTGGGTCTGTTTCAGAGTTTGGCTCGCACGCGAAGGATGGTGGGAGTCTGTCTTTCCGACTGGTATGATGGCGCCCTCTGCTGTTCACACAAAGCAATACAACCTTTGACAAGGAGAGACGGCAGACTGCAGTTAGACGAGCGAAACAACCGTGTGGTGTGGTTGTAGATTTCACCACAGGTTCACGACGGCATCAAGACATTGTTTATTGTGATATACGTAGCAAAATTCGATATCTTGTTACATCCCTTAAATCTAGCTATGACGTCTCAGCGGCGGGTGGACTAACTGCTACTGCTAGCTTCGGCTAAATTCATTATTATATGAAGGCAGCAAATATTAAATTGTATGTAGCTATGTGAAGTTGGGTTTTCTGGACAGAAGTTATTGTAAACAAACATTCTGATGGGTTCTTTAAGCCACCCATTGGAAACAACAACATCCACCTTTTGGTCTCCAAACGCTGATTCGGGCTCCACAGTAATGAGGCCTGGACACGTTGGTCTTTCCAACAGGACTTCCCCACTGTCCTGAAAGTACAGGTAGTCCGGCTCCATTCAGACACAGCAGTAAAATGGAGCCTGCTGTTGTGTTTGTTGGAGTCGAGCTGAGATTGAGTGTCGCCGCCTGAGCAGAGCCCAGATTTAGTTCAGTGGAAACGAGCCAGGAGACAGGATTGACCTTTCGTATACGCTAAATCAGATGGGTCGGATCGCAGAGTTTAACGGTGCATCTTTAAACGTGGGGTTTTGAACCTGTTGTCTCACCGTGGAGCAGGTTCTCCACAGGTGAGCGAGTAAACCAAGACGTAAACAGGTGTCAGACTGTGAGAGCTCAGTGACAACTTTAAAGTTCCTGCTGCGAGGAGGAGCTCGTGTCGACTGTTTCTTGCTCTCTGTCTGTCAGGAGGCCCACGAGCAAGGCATCAACGCTGTGAGGTTCAGCTCCACGTCAGACCTGCTGGCCACCGGAGGAACAGACAGAGTCATCAAACTGTGGGACGTCAGAGCAGGTTCGTTCTTCTTCTACTTGTCATTGTTATGTTGTTAATGTGATGTTAATGTGACCTCACTGATGATGTCATCAGGCTCGCTGACTCACAGAGCAACTCTGGACGGCAGCACAGAGGGGATCACCTGCATTGAGTTCAACCCGACGGTAAGAACAACACTTAGGTTCAGAAGCTCTGAAAACTGGATCTGGATCAGGATCAGTTCATGTGACGTGATGTCTGTGGACTCTGTTCAGGATGGGAGGATCCTCGCAGCCTCGTATGATAAGTCGGCCGTGCTGTGGCAGCGGGACGAGCCCGTTCCCAAGGTAACCATGACAATTTTTTATACATTTTAGTGTACACACAGTTAACAGAGGCCAAAATCAGAATTCAAATACATTTTTCACATGTGACCTTAATCCTCTTCTATAGAATCTTCCATTCACTGTAATTCATTTTCCAGTGTACATGATCACAGAGCCCTCTGCTGGTGAATTTAGAGTTGAAGCTGAAACCCCTTCCCATTTCTGTGTCTCTACTAATGGTCTCACCTGTCCGTCTCACCTGTCTCAGTTGACTCTAACAGGTCACAGCAGGAAGGTCACAGCGGCGAGGTTCAGCACTCTTCCTCATCAGGTGGTGACCGGCAGTGCAGACAGAACCATCAGACGGTGGGACCTCCACAGAGCCGCCTGTGAGTCTGATCAATAACTGACCACTGATCAATAACTTGCCAATAATGGAGTGTCTGGTTAATGAGTCTGATCACTGATTATGGTGGACTTATCTGTGAAGGTGTGCAGGTAGTTGAAGTGGCGTCTTACTGCAGCGACCTGGTCTGTTCTGAGAACTGTATCATCAGTGGACACTACGACTGTAAGATCAGAGTCTGGGACACCAGGTGACACTTCACTTCTTCACGCTTCACCTATTCACACTTCACTTCTTCACGCTTCACCCATTCACACTTCACTTCTTCACGCTTCACCTATTCACACTTCACTTTTTCACACTTCACCTATTTATGCTTCATTTCTTCACACTTCACTTATTCACGCTTCATTTCTTCACACTTCACTTATTCAC
>JBBPCS010005409.1:0-10533 GCA_037974645.1 Hollardia meadi
GTTAAGTGTCATGAGATAACTTTGTTGTGAATTGGCGCTATACAAATAAAATTTGATTTGATGATTTGATTTGATTTGATAACCAAGGGAGGGAAGAAACTCAAGGATGGAGTGTACAGTTTTATTTATCCTAATAGAATCAACTATTATCACTTGGCAGCTTTTCTTTAACCCATCTTAATATTTTTTTTTCATTACATCCATCACCATTACATTGCATCCATCCATCTATTAATCTTTGTACCCTCTATCCTATCACCACAAAGCCTCACCCCACTGAGTATTCTGCCACCTCTTGTTTTACCCCTTAGCCCCTCCTTTGTTGCCTCCGTCTCTCTCGTTTACCCCAACCAGTGCCACAGGCCTCAGCTGCCGGCCGTTAGTATTCCTGCTGCCAAGGCCCGGGACCACAGGGAGCCCTGGCATACACACAATCACACACAAACACACAAGAACAGCCTCCACCTTCCTCATGTGACATCCCTCAGGCAAAAGCTGATTCTGTGTTTTGTGCATGTTTGTTGATGAGCCCAGCTCCAGCGACAGACTAATAGGCCAGGGATTTTCATTCTTACTCATTTGATATTTTGTCCATTATTTTCTCCTTCTCATTTCCCTCACAGTAATGCGCACTAATACAAGGTTTGCATTATTGATGAAGCTGCCACCTCCCTCCTCCCACCATCTGTCTGGGCAGAGGGATGGATGCTGGAGAAGAGGGAAGGTTTGAGGGATTTGGGAAATGGGTGGGTAAAAGAATGAGGGGTGTTGGACTAAAGACACTGGATGGATGGCTGGTCTGTTTGTCGCCCCCCCAGGATGCCAGACAGACCATGTAGGCAGTGTTTACCAAGCATGGATCCAAGCCATATGGTGCCACTTCAGGAGGGGTTCCTAACAAACACACACTTTCTAGGCTTTGGCTGAAATAGATGGGAGCATGAATGTGCTCAGTAACATGTGATCTGCTCTTCTTTAGATATGTCTTACACACAAGTACAAATTCGGGCACTAGATACAAGTTCTGGGAAATAAAAGCTCAAGGAGTCAACTAGTTTTCAAGATATCGTGATCATCTTGGCCAAAGTGTTGGACAGATGGATGGCCCACCACAGCAGCCAAAGCCACCGCAATGCTGGGGCCCAAAAGTCAATCCCCAAAATGGCAGGTCTTTCCAAGAGCCCCATTACTCTGGGATCAGAATAGACAATGTTTTTTGTGTTTTCACAGCTAGCTTTTTTTCACAACATGCAGGATATTCATAGGACGTCACTGATCCACCTGACAGCACAAACAGCATTATTCCTCTTCATTCCTTATACATTTTTACAGTTGTGCGTTGAAGAGTGCTGTCCTTCTAATGGTCAACATCACAGTACATGCCATATAAGTTGTCAAACTAGGGAAAAACATGACATGTTCCTCTGTTCTTTGGTACATCGTGAGTTTATTATCCACTGTGTGGGTAAAACAAGCAGCTGTCATGCCTTACTAGTCTGATTGATTGCCCCCTGGTGGTGGGCTGCAGTATAGGTCATAAATCCTGGCCCTCAATGTTATCAGATAGGACATGGGCCAAACTAAAAACTTAAAGTGCACATCAAATAAATTTTCCCGAAAGACGGTTTCTGTCATTTTAGGTAGTTCTTATCACGCTGATGTACGTTCAGGTGTTCATTTTTCTGATCAGTTTGGTTTTAATTAGTTATTTGATTTTATAAAAGGGGGACGAAACATTACCTTATTATCAATTCCACATATAGGTTTTGAAGCTCATTAACAGTGTTTTTTTTTCTTTCCTATCTGCTGTGTGAGTGTATATGTTGATTTGTGTGGCGAGCTGCTGCATACAATTTCCCTTGCAGGCATAAATCAAGTTTCATTGCATTGAATTAAAAGCTGCTCGCTGATATAATCAGAGCCATTAAAGTCACAATGGAATGGAAATAAGAGCATCTTCAGTCATATGGTGCATCTACCAGGAAAACAGAGCATGTGGGTGGTGTTTAGTCACAAGGGCGATTTACACATTCTTCACATGTGATTGGACCACTCAAAGTGGGCGTGGTTTAGCGAATACAGCACCATAGGGGCTGCAGACAGCCTTTTAACTTCACCTCCCCCACGTGTTGTAAGATCAGGAGGAGAATAAGGTAATAATAAACAAATTAGACCTTACCTACATTCTTCCTCCCTCCTCCTCCTCCTATGATATAGCTCTGCCAGCTACCCAGTGTGGTTTTATATGATGGGCTAGGTTAGCTAGTCACCCAGAGTCACATTTGATTGAATAAATTAATGTAACAACCCCCAAGTTCAAGATGTGTCATCAAAAACATTTTTACATTTGACAGGAAGACAAAAGAGAGGGATTTTGACCTGAAATACTCAAAAATGTTTTGACAGGAGATAAAAGGATATTAACACAGGGAGACATGATTTTCATTGCAATGTGTCTTCTAAGGGTTAGTCATCATGGTATAAATGATAAAATACCCCAAAATGTATCTGGTCTCATACCCAACCCCAATCCATACTTGGGTAAAAATAGCTTCATTGCACATTAACATTTAATACATTTTAATCAGAATAAATCTAGGAATAAAACTTGCCTCTAATGTACAAATCCTGACAATAATAAATGCAGATACAGTATGTGTAAATGATCTGATCAAAACAGTAACTGTGTAATCATCACTCTTGTCCCCATAGTATCAGAAGTGAAGCAGAGCGGATATTCAGCATTCTAGATTTCAAACACACACAAAAGAGCGTCAGTGTCCGGCCTACTCACCAAAGTCAGCGAGTTTGAGCTCTCCAGTGTCGCTGATGAGCAGGTTTTGTGGTTTCAGGTCACGGTGAAGGATGTACCTCTGGTGGATGTAGGCCAGGCCTCTCAGCAACTGGAACAGGAACAGCTAGAAAATACGAGTGGACAAAGGGAAACTATTTTAACTGGAGTATACTGTATGTAACTACGACAGTGTGTCTCTACGTACAAACAACATGGCGAAGACAGATCTGATAAGGAGGGTATTCTTTTTATTAACTTACTTTAATTTTCTTTTAATAACTGGCTTCCCATTTGTCTCTGCCTAAATCTACATCTCTCTGTGGCACATTAATCCGAGCAGCTGCTGACTGCGGAGATGTATGGAAAAACCTATCCATCACAAAGGCAGGACTTGATTCCAGTCGACATGACAACAGGAATAAACTCCACGTTATTTACAAAGAGGTCAATGAAATGCCGTCTCTGTCACAAAGGCCAAAATCAATACCGAGCCGTTAGTCAACATTCAAGAACACAGCCATCGTTTCCTCCATTTGGACTATTGAACACTGATCAAACAGATGAGACTTTACGATCCATCTGATTTAACTGCTGCATTAACTGGTCAAATTGAAAATAAGTAGTAAATTAAACTGTCTATCCCTGCCTCAAAATGGCCTCTTCATTATTGGCTTATTTTACATTAGTAATTTTGCTTAGTGTAGAAATGTGTGTTTTATATTGCAGGGTTTTAGAAAAAGTCTATGAAAGTGTGACAGACTGGAATCACATCAAACATACAGAGCTGGGCCTAGCTGCTGCCTCCGTTTCATTTTCTGTTGAAGGGCAGCAAATTGATTGAACGGGATTGCTGACAGCGGGGGGCAGGAAGGCAGTGCAGCAAGAAAAGTTCAAATTGGCTAACTTTGACCCAGAGGGGTTGAAAAATCAGAAACTTTCATCTCTTACCAAACTTTATTTCAGTCTACTGATCAAACCCGTTCTCATCCCAGTTCATCACATACCAACATTTTGTCATGTGCCATAAGTATCCTTTCGCATCGCCGACCAACGCGCTAAGTCTTTGGCTAAGTCTAAGGCTCGTGCCCAACGTGTCTTATCCTGACGCACAAGGTCTACGATACTTTGGTTAAGTTTAGGCACAAAAACCACATGGTTAGGTTTAACATAATATCAGTGATGTTTGGTTAAGTTTAGGCACAAATCCTTCTTGGTTAGATTCAGGAAATGACTGGTGATGCTTGGTTTCAAACGGGATGCAAAACTCTGGTCTCCTGGGTGGAAGTCATGTGTGAGACCCTCCACTCAACCCTGACCTCTACCCCTCTTGGCACTCTCTCACTTCAGAAAGTACGTTGCGCTACGTCATCTGTTCAAGTCGTCTGAAACTGAAGCAGACGGCTTAACATTGCAGGTACATTAAACCCTTATGCGTCTTTGCTTTGTTGATATCTGACGAGCTGGGGATGAGTACGGGGTGATCAAGCAGAGAAAAGTTGTTGGCTTTAAAGAAAAAAAAAAGGATTGTAACCCCCCATATCGTGATACAGTTCCCCTAAGCTCTGCAGAGTTTTAGCCTCTTTCAGCTGACTGTTTTGGTTTTCCAGTCCAAACTCCGCTCCCATCAGCCTTGTTTATAGCAGCAGGAGGCTGAACGATCTCTGACAAACAGACCAGACTAGCTGGTGAACAAAGTGGAGCATTTAGCAGCTAAAGAGAGCAAAGCAGAGCTAAAGGGAGAGCAGAGAAACTTATCATAGGATAGGAACACAGATCAAAATGGATGCTAATATTGCTTCTGTCTGCTGTATGTGGAAATATTTAACAACACTTTCTAAAGTCAATATTGTGTTCACAGCTTAAAGCACTGCCCCCAAGTGGCCAAAAATAGAATGCAGCTTTACAACGAAACAGCAATTAACTTAATCTCCCATGACGTTATATCAGTGCTTTGAGGCTCACACCCTCTTCTCAAGCTAGTGATGTTTAATTTGAGACATTCTGGGCTAGGGGACATGGTGTTCATGAAACCACTTGACCCACAAAACGTAATGCATGCTTGTTTCGTAGAGCTGTCAAATTAGTCCTTTGTGTTGTTTCAGTGTGCTTCAATGTGACGTTGAATTAACTCTTTTTAAACTTCTGAGACAGAACGATGTTCCCGTTTCCCTTGGTCTGTTTGTTGAAATCATCTTTTTCGACCCTAGTGTTTCAAGCTCATGTGTGCTTATGAGAGAAGTGAAAAAAACTGCAGATGAAAAACAATTACTTCTTGTATTTCTTCTAATGTAAAACAAAGTAAAGACTAGAGGACTTCACTGACAAATATGTAACAACAGCCAATTCATTCATAGATAACACTCATGAAAATGGATGGATGCACTTTTGCTGAAGTGTCCTATGAATAAAGATTAAATTGCCTTTGAATTTGCATTTTTACAGCCATTTATATCTTACTGCTGAAATTAAATACAGCTCCTCCGCCTGCCTACAGGGCTCATGAACTCAAACTGCATCAACAAAAGAAATTGAGTTTTTAATATATGCTGCATTAAGTGTCTATTCTGCTGTCTGTATGAACTTTCAAAAATGAATAACAACAAAGTCCTAACATTTAAGTCAGAGCTACATCAAACTTGTTTTGTTTTCCTTCTGAGACATAGCAGCCCCCCTGCAGACAGTGTCAATCAACAGATAATGAGGCGTGCATGATCCAACATTTCAGTTTTATTCCAATTCCAGTATTCCCCGCTCATTTCTCTCCTCTCAGTGATGCCATAGGCTCGGCCAATTAAGCTGATTGAAGCACCGTGGAGTCCAATCAGGGATGGGCCCTCATCTGGCATCTGGAGTCACCGGGTCAACAGTTTACTATTCCTGCCCTCAGTGGGTGAGAGGAGAACTGCGGTGCAGAAAATTAGCATGGGGAATGTGTGTTTACTCATGTATATCAAAACACACTTATGAAAAGCCCTAACCTTGTTAGCAGTGCAACTGCATGGTCATAAAAAAAAAGAAAAATCACACTTTTATTCTCTTCAGGCAGCTCTTCAATTCACACAAAGAAAATCTAAAGAGGCTTTTTATTTTTCGGTTTGGCTTCAAAAAATGGTTTGGTAACAATACTGCTGTTCTCAAGGAGGCCAATTTTCAACTTAAATTCAAGTCAGAAAGGCTCAGCATGGTCAGTAGAGAACATTTGGCTTGTTGTCACAGACATCTGCTTGCCAGACGAGCTCACCAAGTAACTATGAGATGTCCATCTGGGTAAATGTTGAAAAGAAATTAATTACTTTACTGAAAGTTCTTGGACCTTCCAGAACAGTTACTAAATGGAGCCTAAGGTGAGAATGTTACTTTTTTTCAAACTGATAAAATGTGACACATACCAAATTGTAAAAGTGGAATTCTTTGCAGTCTTCTTTGCAGGTAGTATTACATTACATAGAGTCAAGTTTTGGATGGAGAACAAGAATTTCACAGAGAGGAATTCAAGCATTTCTGAGCCGTATACAAACACATAAAAATGTGCTTGTATTATAATGCAGATGCAAGTAGACATCAAAGTTTATGAATCTATTTATCAGACCGGCAATACATCTTCAAGCACCAAGGCCGTGCCCCCTCTTGGAGGAAAGAATCGTACTATCATATAAGAAACTACTGTGAGAGAGAACTCTTCTTTAATTGGTTTAAGTATAAATATGTTTTATGAACAAACTATCATCATAATTAATGTTTCCATCTAACTACTTTTGTGTGAATTATGAAGTATCAAATTGAAAAAATGTAATTGGATGGCAAATTTAACAGGGCACATGTCATTTAAACTCTGCCAAATGAGAGAATAGAAACAACCGTATGACCAAAGCTTTCACACTAAGAATTGAGGCACATAACATAAATGAATTTTCAATGTCAGAGTGGTAATTATATGATGCTGGAGACAATCAGTGACTGTATATAGTACTGATAGATAGGTAGCTTGAATGTGAGGCAGCTAGAGTGCAGTCATACAGTACAAACAACCAGAGTTGCTATGAGCTACGTTGAGCCAGTTTCAAATGTTGGTGTGGAGTCAACAACCAGGTCGCCTTCCAGCCGACTCTGGGATAACGGAGCTTCGGATTGTTTCCCAGCTAGTGTACTGAATTAAGTTGTTGCAGGTATTTTTCAGTCACCTACTTTGGTGGCTAAAATGCTAGCCAAATGCTTGTTTTCTATGTGTCTTGTGCAGTCTATGGCAGGTGGAGTGAGCATATTTTTACATAGTGTCTTTGGGTCATTTATAAACTAATTTATTTCTGGTAGCTTTCTAAGGGTTTTGTGCTGCTATTTTACATTAAAGTTTATGGCAAGTGGCATTTGTTTTCCCCCAGAAAGGGGAGGGGCCGTGTTGCAAACCAAAGTTCCTGGATGTGCCAGTCTCATGTATCTGCTAACAACCAACACTACTCCTATGAGAATTTTTTCAGGCACATCCCATGTGGCTCAATCAGATTTGGATCTGGGGCATTTTGAGGCCAGGTGGATGCCTTAAGCTCTTTGTCACGTTACTCGGGCTGTTCCTGAGCAGTTTTTGTGGTGTGGCAGCACGTATTGTCCTGCTGGGGGACCAATGTCATCGGGGTGTGCTTGATCTGCAAGGGTGTGGTCAAGTGGCATCCACATGAATGCCAGAATCCAGGGTATCCCAGCAGAATATTGTACTGTAGTGAGATGATCAATGTTATTCATTTCAACTGTCAGTGGTTTGATGTTGTTAATTTTAATTATAAACTTAATGTTCCTTAAAAAAGAAGCACACACATCTACTCAATGACTCATCAATACTACAGGGTCATGTCAGGGCCATTGGTGATGGTGCTGTCTGAGTCCAGTAAATACTACAGTGCCCTTGAATAGAATTGACTGTTGCTGTGTAGAAGACAGTGGAAAACACTGTGGCAGTTCTCCACACCTCCAGTTTGTATCACAGCTCTCAAAACCAAAGAGGAGTTAAGTGCTTCCAGCCTTGACTGGGCTCGTTTGGAGCTCCTCAACTGGTTTCACAGGCCAATTAGTAATCCCCACAAAGAATAAACTGATCATCATGTAAAACCAGAGCAGTGCTCTGTTAATGTCTAACTTCTCCCAGTCATGAGCTGCACTGCAACAGATCTTTAAGCTCAGTGATTGGATCTGTCCTGCTGCAATGCGCTCTGGGACTTGGCTTCCCTCCCAAAGTTGTAAGCACACAGTGTTGTACTTCTGACTTTTTGCACTTTTTAATTCTTTCAATGCAGCGTCACAGTGTTTGCACTCTGCCAGGATACTCTAATGCCCATCTAATTATTGGAAATACTACAATGGCCTTTCTTCACCTAACATTATCAATAGGAAAGACGATCCCTGCTCACCTGAACTCCAAAACACACTCAAAGCAACAAGTAGTTGCAGTGAAACTAGCTGCTAATACAAATCAGAATGTATGGTTCTTTCATTCAAGAGAGAAACCCCTGCAGAATGTCTAGCGTGCATGTGTGCGTGTGTTTAATCATGACGCTTTATTAGTTCATAACTGCAGGAGAAACGAGCCGTGTGATTGTAGTTAAATCAACCATTAACATAATCTATCACCTGAGGAGTGACCCTACCACATGAGCACCAATCCATCATGAGCGCACCAATAAACACACTGCCGTTTGTCTAATGATGAAATACTTATTGCCATCATGCCCAAGGCGAGCAGAACTCTCAGTCAAGATAAGCATGATGAAAAATGTGTGGATTGAATCAGCTCTGTCCTATCTATCCATAGAATGGAGTGGAATCTGGCTCTTTTTGTCTAATATTCAATGTGCAACTAAAGCAAGAGGCAATGTATCAAAGTGACAGCAGCACACTGGGGCTCATATGGTTCCACGAGGACAAAAACAAAAGTAAAACAGCACAGAACACAGGAGCAGAGGAAAGATACTGCGTTTCAGTGTGATGTTCAGATGGAAGCTAACAAGCCTCAAGATACTCGGGCATGAAAGTGACTGATTTGGGACAAAACAAGTCTAAAAGTCTTGGTGCGACTAGAGCTGATACAAAAGGGTTGACAGAGAGAACATGCATACTTGTTCTTCTGTTTCCATTATTAGAGCCACATCAGTACATTTGATCCACTGGGAAACACAAGCATGCTCAGTAAACTGTGATATACTACTGTAGATCAGTGGTAGGCAAATAGTGGCCAAAACTGACACTCCAATAAACATACTTCTACATGTTTCTTTCTGCTGTAAATGTAAATACAAGGCTCATTTACATCCCAATGAATATCTAACTGTGTAACACCTGAATCACTGAAACCATAAATGAATCAGGTCACTGTTTACCACGCGCCTGTCTTCAGTCTCGTAGGGCAACATCACATACTGTATACGAGTCACTACATGCCAAATGAGGATTAAAAGTCCAGTGTGTAGGGTTTAGTGCAGGGCTATTCAATTACAAATGGTTCAGGTTTTAAGGCCAGGAATTGTAGTTGGGCCCGACATTTTCAGCATGCACAATATATCACTGGGTGGTGATCAATTTTTCCACCGAATGACTTTCTACATTTCTGAAGTTGTTGCTTTTTCCAGCTTATGTGTATATGTGAGACACACATGGACATATACACTATATATGTAGTTGACATATTTTGTCATATATCAGATTTATGTATACTGGACCATGTTGTTGTGCTGTTGTGGGCCGCCAACAATGGACCTTTAACATATGCTGCTGTAACGTTAAACTAAAACAAAATGACATGTCTAATCAGAAACATCATAATGCATCCTGTTTTATAAATGTGTTTTATTCTCAAAATAAACAAATTATTAAAAATTAAAATACCCTGACAAACAAATAACAACATACAGGGATGCGTCTCCACAGTAGCCCCTTTTACACAACCCGTTCAATGCGCGCCTGTTGCGCCTCTGATACTCCTCGCCGTCTGTATAAACGTCACAGAGGCGGAACGAGGGGTCAAAGTTGTTCCACCTCTGAGACGGCAGCAGAGGTAGTAACAGCGCTGAATCGACGTTAGCAGCTAACTCAAAGAAGAAAAACAACCGAAAATGTACAAGTTGTGGAGACAACGCGAGGTTCAGGAGCTACTTACCCTCCGAGCAGAGGACAAGATCATCCGCCACATAACAGTGATGGTAAATGATTGTTATTGTCACATTATTCCATTGTTTACAAAGCGCTGATCGTCTCGCACGGAAAACTTCACACTAGACTCAGACTCTCCTGTGTTTCTCGTCACGCCTCTTTAATTGCTGAACGCCGGCTTGCTATCTAAAATCACACAGTGGAGTGGCGTTATGACGCCGTTGTGTCATAATGCGTTGTGTTTTCAGTGTAAATAAACAAAGGCGGTGTAGAGAAGGGCCTTTGTTGTGGCAGTATTGCACAATCTCTGTGTATAATGGGCTAGTGCTGACCACCTGCTGTAGACATGCTGTTGACCAATTGGAAAAAAAAAATATTTCTAAGATGTTCTGAAAAAAGATTGCAGTAATCGTTCAAAAGAAAGTAACATTGACTGTTGATGGGAAACAGTCTCCCAAGTCCTGTTCTTTGCTAGTCCATTCACCCTGACCTCTTTCCCAAGGCTGTGCTCATAACATCACACTACTTGTGCCTCTGTGTGTGTGTGTGTGTGTGTGTGTGTGTGTGTGTGTGTGTGTGTGTGTGTGTGTGTGTGTGTGTGTGTG
>JBBPCS010005410.1:0-10532 GCA_037974645.1 Hollardia meadi
AAGAAAAGATCGCTGCAATTCGCAGAAACAACTGGAATCCAGGCAATGAAACGTGGATTTGCGGTGGATTTGCGGTTGCCATTTCGCAAACATCAATGCTGCTGCATGCGAACATGTCTCTCCACATCCTGCCATACAATTACAATGGGCTGTCAAAACTGTCCCTGCCCGGTGGCTCAGTTGGTAGAGCAGGCACCCCATATATGGAGGCTCTCAGTCCTCTGCAGCGGCCGCTGGTTTGACTCCCGCCTGCAGCCCTTTGCTGAATGTCATCCCCTCTCTCTGCCCCCTTTCCTGTCTGCTCTTCAGCTGTCCCTCAGAAAAATGAAAAAGGCAAAAAAAAACAAAAAAAACTGTCCCTGTCTTCTCTGCAGCTACCAAAGGTTTCAATGGAGGCTTATTAATTCTCTGGCTGTGTTTTACCTGCACAAATATAACGTTGCAGTATACGGTTAGTGAGTGGCAGTGTTAGCTATGTGTATTTCCCTGGCGTCGAAATCAGGTATATATAAATGTCAGGAAACCCAATTCCTGGCCACATGTCAATGGTCATGGACCACTGGTTCTTTGGTAAGTTGTAAGGATCACTGTCGAGTCTAACTGCCTTTAATTTAAGCAGATAATCATGTGATTTACTCCGGGTTTCGCTGTTTTCCCTACTAAAGGCAGCCATGTTGCAGGATGTTTTGCCACTCAGTCCGACTGAGGGGGCGTATTCCGGTGGGAAAGTGACGTCAGTACATACCCTCTATTCAGCCCCTTTTAAAGAAACCTGGCCATCAAGGCCAGGTTTCGATCCCTCAGAACTACAGACCAATCTCTAAATTACCCTTTGTCTCAAAAATCATTGAGAAGGCTGTTGCAAAACAACTTCTGGAAATATTGGAAGCTAATGACATTCTTGACTCATTTCAATCTGGTTTTCGTCAGTTGCACAGTACCGAAACTGCTTTGCTCAAAGTCACTAATGATATGCTTATGAATGCAGATTCTGGTCTTCATTCTATTTTAGTACTGTTAGACTTGCTGGACAGATTTGAGTACTGGGTCAGCATTGATGGAATTGCCCTTAGATGGTTTTCCTCTTATCTTACAGAGAGATCTTTCAGTGTGGCTGTTGATGAGTTTGTCTCATCGTCGGCTCATATATCGTGTGGGGTCCCACAAGGTTCAATCCTGGGTCCTATTTTGTTCAGCTTATATATACTTCCCCTTGGTCATATTATTTATCAGTTTAAGTCTGTTGCCTACCATTGTTATGCAGATGCCATGCAGCTTTATGTATCTTTTAAACCTGATGAGCTGAAAAATCTAGATACGTTACACTGTTGCCTTACTGCTATCAAAGATTGGATGTCACTGAATTTTTTACAGCTAAATACAGACAAAACAGAAATCGTGGTCATTGGCCCAGACCAAGGGTGAAAGAGTATTAGTCCATACTTCATGCACTTAGCAGTGGACATTAAACCTTCAGCTAGAAATCTTGGTGTTGTTTTTGATCAAAATCTGAATTTTGACCATCACATTAAGAAATTGGTTCAGTCTTGTTTTTTACAACTAAAAAATATTGCTAAAATCAGCTCTGCATTGCCGAAGAATGTTGTAGAGTAAATAATCCATGCTTTTATCTCTTCCCGCTTGGATTATTGCAACTCTCTTTTCTCTTTTCTTGCTTAAGCGAGTCTGCCACTGCTCGACTTCAATTGGTGCAGAACGCAGCAGCCAGACTTTTGACCAACACTAAACGAAGAGAGCATATCACCCCCATTGTGGCCAACTTACATTGGCTTTCTGTACAATTCCGAATCTAGTTCAAGATCCTCCTGATCACATTCAAAGCCTTTCATGGCATGGCTCCCTCTTATATTTCTGAACTTTTAATCGAATAGTCGTCACCAAGATTACTCAGATCCTCTGACCAATTGCTTTTAAGTGTCCCACGCTCTAGACTTGTACCAAAGGGGGACCGTGCTTTTTCTGTTCTAGCTCCAACGCTATGGAATCGCCTCCCCCTCACTATCTGGTCAGCTGGGTCAGTACCACATTTTAAAAAACTTTTAAAAACCCACTTGTATAAGCTGGCGTTTTTATAAGTTTGTTGCTCGGCAATTCCTATCATTTTTTATTTGTCTCTTAAACTTGTTTGTTTCTTTTATTGCTAAAGGTCTGTTTTTTTGTTTTATAAATCATATTTTATTAATTGGTTCTATTGTCTTTTATCTTGTTTTGTTTGTTATACCGCACCTATTCATGAGTGCGTTGCGTTTTACAAATTGTATTTTACTTGCTGTTATCATGCTGTGTGTTATGCATTTTAAATCTCAACTGTGAAGCACTTTGTAACTGCTGTTTCGAAAAGTGCGATACAAATAAAGTTTATTATTATTATTATTAATTACACACCACACCTGTGGAAATGGCCTCCCTAAAGAGAAGCTCAAGTGAAAGCAAGGCTGAAGAGACATAAATGAACCATAGGTGCTAATTGCAGGTTTGTTTGTATGCACATGTAGACAAAAGAGCACTTCTCCAATCCAACTGTGTGTGTATGTGTGTGTGTGTGTGTGTGTATGTGTTTGTGTGTGTGTGTGTGTGTGTGTGTGTTTGTGTGTGTGTGTGCGTGCGTGCGTGCGTCAGTTCTCGTATCAGTTATAGCAAGACATTGCACTCTTTAAAGTCAGTTAAACATTTATTTTTTTACTTTGTTACAGTTTGGAAGTGAGGAGTGATCGAGCCAAAAATGACCACAAATCTATTTTGAAGCGTTATGGAACACAGAAAACTGAGAAAGAGCCCAGGACTTAATCTGGTGACCTTCATCCAATGTTTTATTACTTCATCCAAGCTTTTATAATCCTCTACTATTGCTCCATGTCTGTATGACTAAGGACTGGATACAATTGGGTTTTAAAGTTTAGGGAAAATGCAGTGATTTAGTTGGGGCTTGATTTAATGCTTCTGACTGAGGTCTCTTGTTGCTCTATCTCCAGTAAGCATCATAGTGAATATATTGTCATAATAGTCATATCTGGAGCAAGTCAAAGACCATAAATAAAATGCATTTTATGTGTTGAATTATGAGCCAATGAGCCTCTGAGCACAGATAGGTACAAGTCAAAACTGTAAATTGTTGTTGTGGGATGTCTCCTATGTATCTATACAACTAATTTGCGAAAGCCAATACATTTATAAAGGAAACGTAATCACTGCCTTGATAATGTTCAGAGATATAGTTCATTTGACTGAAGGAGACACTACATTTATGTGACGCATCTGAGTCCCAAGGAGGTGGTTGGGGTGAATGGCGGGCATACAACGTGCAGGACTCTAACATCAGAGGCCATGGTTCGAGTCCATGTACTCCAATCTGTAGTTAGGTTTAGACAACAAAAGCACTTTGTTAAAGGTTGAAAGATTGTGATTTTGCCAAAGGGTATACCTTGTGCACCTGGGTGAGACGAGAGGAGCAGTGACAAATTGTCGATATCTGGTGAGCTGGGGATGAGAACGGGCTGAAATATTATTGGGACAATCGATCAACGTACTACACTCTAGGGAGCAGTTTAGCTTCTTTTAGTTCATGATTTTGCTTTTACGACCCATAACTTAACTGTTTTGGTTAAGTCTCCTCAATCTCATACACCAGCAGCAGCAAGCAGCTGTTTTCAGTGGAAATGCTCTAAAACCCCATTCTACACTACCTATTTAGCACCAAAACAGCTGGATTGTGATAAACTTTTTAAAGAATTTTATCAAGTGTTTTGAAGTCATATACAAGTGTAGTCCATCGGAACAGACCTTGATGCCAGATATTAATATCATATTTAGTGGAAAAGACAGTGATTCCTGTGGAGAAGACAGTTTCATATCATATGACTGCTCAGACATATGCCAATCAAAGCATCAATTTCGCTCTAATTTCCCATCAATAAACACCCCCAACAGACTGTGGCTGCGATTTGATTAAGCTAACCCGCTATTTCATTACACTTACTTAAAAAATTTGATTACAATCACCTCTAATTGAATTAAGAACACTTATTTTTTTGGGATGCACTCTTTCTTTTTTTTTCTTTGTGGTAGAAATGTCTTCTTATGATTATCTGTTCTCTCAAGCCTCCAGCCCTTTTTTTTCTTATCCTCTCAAACCAGTTTCCTCCAATTAGCAGGAGAAACGACACATTAGATGAATCCATATTTGATCTTGTAGCCCCCCACCCCCCCATCAACTCCCACCTTAGAATGCCCCATTTTGTTGCATAAGAGACACAAACTGTCAGTTGTGTAACAGTGCTTTGTTATGTGGGTGGAGGTTACATTAAAGTATGTAGATCAATGCTAAGTATTTTTATTCATTTTTTGGTCTTCACCTCTTTTAATTGTGGAAGGGGCTGGTGAATACTGGGACAGATGCATTGTGGGTGGGTGGCAGCAGGGAGAAAGGAGCTGAGGGTCCCTCGGATAGAGCCCCAGGGGCTCTGGCGATGAGAGGCAGGGAACCCTGTACTGCTAATTAATGTAGACCCTGGTTAAAGAAAAGCTCTACTTCGTCGAGCACGACGGAGTCACAACTAGCCAGACGTGTGTGTGTGTGTGTGTGTGTGTGCGCGCGCGTGCGCATAGGGGTGGGTGGGTGGGGGTGGGTGCGCGTGCTTTGCATACTGTATATGTGTGTGTGTTCTGAGCAGCAGTAATGCTTCAGAGAATAAATTACAGCTTCTCCTTGAGGGTCTGAAGGAGACTGCATGAATTTCACGGGCGAACAATCATCCGTTCCTCCTCAACAAACACACACACACACACTCATTTACTCACACATTACACACTCATACGCACAACAGCATTCCACTGCCAAGCTTGTTGATGCATCAGAAATTGAGTAAACATTTCACACCTAGGCTACAATAATAAGAGAAGTCAAATTTTTTTGTTATTTCATTAACTGTTTGAAAGTTGTTTTTTTATTTGTTTTTTTTAACTCAACTTCACCTACGCACTTCGGCCCAGCACTTTGCAACACTGTAACTCCAGTGTAAATTATTGTGTGGGGTATGTGTGTTTGTGTTGTACAGAAAGAGAAAGAAGAGACTGTTAATAAGTCTAGAAATCTCTTGTTTTCAATCATACCTACACTGATATCCGTTTCATTTCTGTGAATCCAGTACTGACCTTGGTTGAGGAGGTGTTACCCCTGCACTGTCTAAACTTTGTTAAAGTCTGTTAAAATAAAAATGCATCTTTCATCAACTCTAACTGTAAAATTTAGATGAAAAAAATGAAGAATTTTATGTCCCTAAAATAGATATGCAATTAATAGCATCACTTATTTTAAAAATGGGGTCAGGTCCATTGGTGCAAAGGAAAATATTTAGTTTAGCCTCATTGCTTTATGTCATTTTGTTTTCATGTCATGGATGGGTAGCTATGTAAGAGTAGAAGAAAAAAGGAGAGACTCATACATTATCTGATGAAATGAAATTCTCATCAGCAATGGCATGTTAAGTGATAGTAAAATGAATTAAATCTTTTTTTTTTATTTGCCCAGTCAACATTCACAGCAACATTTACATGATTTAGCATTCCATATCCTGTCCTTAGGGCTTTAGAAACAAGATTGCGTAATGTGCAGCACACATAGGCAACATCTGCCTTCTTAGAAATTACTGCTGTCTGCATAAGAGCTTCTCATACATTTTCATGCCGAAGTTGCCCATTTCATATGATAGATATGAGTCCGGGGACCTATACAGAAAGATTTTAACTGTCATTTTAATTATAGAGCTGTCTATACTTCACAGGGCGAGATCAAATCAAATGTATCAGAGTAAATGATAGAGATCAGTAAGAGGAGAGAATGAAAGATTGTTCACTCACAAAGTGGAGAAAAAAGCTCTGTACTTAAGTTGTAATTACAACTGGAAAGCTCCAGTTGATGCTAAGAGTGCAAGAATTCCTCACACCAGTCAAAGTCTGCCATTTATGGTAATTCAACCCAAATGAAATGAATATAGCAATATATTATTAATGCACAGCATTTTTAACATAATACAACTTTTAGTTGTCGCTCGTATAATCACAGGAATGATTTCCCATCTCACTCATTCCATATGGTATGGATACAGCAACCCTTTGTAGAAACCTGATAAAACATTCAGCAGTTTACCTTCAGTCTGGCATCTGAGCCAGCTGAGGCTTGTGTGTTCGGAGCCATCTGTCCAGACTGGTCTCACCAAAGTTCGTATGAATAACATTCCAGTGTTATTTTATTATTTTGCGTGTTATCAAAATGCACTCAATGTAAGATGATCTAGTATAAAGAGCCAGAAAGTCTGCACTTGGAGGAGGAGGATGGGTCAAACAAGCAGTGGACCATGATGCAGGAGATCAGAGTTCGCATCCCATGTGAAACCGAAATTTGATATTGACTTGTTAATTCTTGTCAGTAAGTTAAGTTACATAATGTTTTGAACATAAGTAATGTAGGTGAACCGACGTACATAACAGAACTAAGCTGATTTGAACTTAACTAAACTGCAACCGTAGGTCATGTGACTAAGACAACAAATGTCACATGACAAAAGTCACCTGACATTGTCGTTTTCTGCATGTCTAAAACTAATAAAATGTGGACAACATTAAATGACATGCGAAAAGCTTGAAATGCGTGAAATGACACGAAAAAGAATTTTAAAAGTGGCATGCAATTCATACGCCATCCCATGAGATCAAGTTGATCTGTCAATAATAAACTAGACAAACATGATTCCTTTTTTTCTGGAAAAGTTTTAAGTTAATGTAATGGCATAACATACAGTAGATTATATTGTCTACATTTCTGAGTTTTCTTCGCTTACAAACATTGCAGATATGATTCAAAGAAAAATTTAATGGGTATTTTACAGTAGACAAAAAAAATTAAAAAAACCAGAACACCAGCCCAAACATCTTGCAGCCATTAGAGGAGCTGAAGCTCAAAGAAGTTTATTTTTCAGCCACTGCGGTTGCTGTTTTGTTTAGAATAGCAAGTGTATAGCCCTTCATTACTCAATAAGGTGAGGGTTTGAAGGTTACTGTCAATATCAGGGAAAGCTCTTTGATATCAGCCAGTGAGATTACTCTACTGCCCTCTTAGCCGCGGCTGTTTGGCGCTTTAGAAATGAAATCATTTGCCAGTAGAGTTCAGAGGAGGAACTACTACTACTTACAGCCATTTAGCAATAAATTTATCAACTATACTAAATAAATTGCATTGAGAAACATTTACATAGTTTAGTGGCCCAGATATTTATCTAAATATTCATGCTATCTAAACATTCAAATAAAAACAATACAAATTTGTGGCATTCTTAAATGTAATGATCCCCATGTTAATAAAACAGAGAAATCAGAGATGGATTTTATGCCTTTTCAACAGACCTCTATAAGACTTCAGTTAAGAGGTGTGGCTGCAGTATGACAGCACACAGAAAGGTGATTTCTTTTTTCCCTCTATAAATACACAAACATATAAACACACGTTAAAGTACAAGGACATACAAAAACGCATGCACATACACACACACATACACAAATAGTTTTTTTCCATTTGTTTTACTATTTACTTTGTTCTTCCTCAGACATCCTGCTGTCTGTGCTGTGTATCCCTGAGGCTGCCCTCCATGCCCTCGGGTCCTGATGCTGCCCTACTTTCCCTGTTCACACACACACACACACACACACACACACACACACACACACACACACACACACACACACACACACACACACACACCTCAGCCCTGTCCGTGAGGCGCAGGCCTTAAATTGGCAGGTGCACACAGCGTGAAATAACAGGAGGGGAACAAAAGCCAGACCATTGCACTGTGTGTGAATCTTAGCTGGGTGTCTGCATGGACAGAGGTGAAGGGACAGGAAGGAGAAGGAGAGTTGAACAGAACAGTCCAACAGAAAGGCCCAGTGTGATTAATGCCATGTTTACACCCAGGGTGCCAGCACCCCCTGTCCTGTTAATCTGTCCCTCTGATGATTTGCCGAGCCTAATGTGAAACGAGGCGTGGAGCCGAGTCGTTTATTATCCGGGCTGATGAGAGAGACAAGGCAGCAGCCAGTACGACTTCAGGACCTACAGCAAACAAGTGGGCTCATAAAACTCATAAAATCTGCCCATAAAGAGCATTTAAGAACATTAAATGCAGAAACAGGAGGTTAGATTTTTTTCGATTTAATGTCAATAATAATGTCAAATATGCATCACTGTGTGCTTGATTAAAAACAGAACTCTAGAAAATTTCAGGGCTTTTTGGATTGAGGTTTATTTCAGAGTGAAATAAATGCAAACCAATGCCTGAAAGTAAAAAATGTGAAATAAATAGATCCAAAAACTTAGCTATGTATTGTAAAATGTAGCAAATGTAGCAATTAGAACAACTAAAGAACAATATCAACTAAAGCAGGTTCTGCATTATCATCTGATCTTGTGGCCCTCTCTTGTCATGGGTATAACAAAGAACTGAGGGTCCATTTTCATATTCTTCCCAAGTCATATTAAACAATTATCATTCTGAAAATATCTTGAAAAATGTTTAAAAGACAATTCAGATGACAAGTACATGACAAGGCTTCCTTTTTTTTTGTTTGCTTGACAGGATGTATATTGGAGGAATTATTTCAAGAAATATCCAAGCATTCGTGAGCACAAAAATGGATGCATTTACAAGAAAAGGTTAAGTTAGGCAGCTGGAAAAAATGTTAAATTTTTCTTTTATCTTTGGCTAAATTAAGCTAAAAGAAAATCATCAGGTTAAATATGGAGAGAATACTGTGCCAGCCTCAAATTCAAATGCGACTTTGGATGAGGGGGAAAAACAAAACAGACTGTGTATTGTTTTACAGTGTGCAGCACGCAGAAATCGTGCCAAGAGAAAATTCAATACATTGCTTTTCACTATGACCGTGAAGAGAACGTGAATTTCATTGATTTGCATCTTGTTCAATTACCATCCAGAAAAACAATGAGAAGGGATTACATTACACACAATTTAATGATGAAACCATGCCATACCATACCGAAATGCAAAGTGCATCATTTTCATTTTCGAAAAGTTCAATGCTGAAATCGTGCCACCAGGAAATGTAATCACTGTCCAATCACAGCTATCTAGCAAACGAGGGGCGTGGTTGAGGAAAACAGACACAGGTAGTCGCTCAAGATCTTGATCCAGCCTACAGGCGATGAGCCACTCTACTTTATTAACCACAAAATCTTGACTTACAGCATCACTTTCTACCTGCTGGAGCAGAGAGGCTATTTCTCCTGAAAATATTTCTCGAAAAGACATGTTGACATTAGCATATAGGGACACCTAGCGAGAGCATGGACATGAGACTCTACTTCTTGTAACATTTATTTGCTGTTGGCAAACATTGAGTGCATTACTGCCACCAACTGTACGGGTGTGGAAATAAATGGCTTTGGCTAATCGATCAGGGGTCGTAGGCCTATTCATAAAACATCATAAGGCTAAAAGTAGCTCCCAAATTGCTGATTTAGGAGAAACTCCTCAAATTAATGGTCATGTCACTCCTAATTTTAATTTTTGGTCTAAGAGTATTGTTCAAATATGTGGACTGTACTGTTATGGTATGGCCAGTTATGGAAAATGTTCATTCTTATTGATGTGTTCATTATTAATCACCAGTGTTAGGGTGCTGAGTTCCTGTGGTTGGTGACAGGCAAGCGGTATCGTTGTGGTTCCGGGTTGACGAGCTAGGTTAGAGGAAGCTAAGACAGAGGCTGTTGAGAGCAAGTGTTTGTACGGCGTGGTTACGGCCGACATTAACCTAATAAATGCACCGAGTTGCAAGACAGTCCTTTTCTCCTGATTTTCCCATGATGGAACGCTACAGTATGCTATTTCACAAAGCGTTTTTGCACAAAAACCAGCTCCTCAATCTGTGAAAAGTTAAATCACTTAAAACTATCCTAAAATGACTGCTGCGGGCAGTCCGCCTCATAATCACGTCAAAAATTTTGAAACATTTAATGATACAGAGCTTTTAAAAAGGTATCGCTTAAATCGCGAGGGTATTATGATCATAGTAGAGCTAGTCAGTCACTAGGCTACACCAACAGGTCACAATCTCATTGTCCTTCGAGTAAATGCAATAGCCTAAATATTTCGATTTATAGATAAAATGATAAGTGATGCAAAGATCACGGAAGAATCCAGCCCAGCCTGCCCTGAATATATAGCATGGATGTTTTATAAGACCATCTGTGATAGATAGCAGAGACACTGTTGTGAATTCTTCACATTACGAGACTCTTATTTTGAAACTGAGACTTTCATTTTGAAATTGCAGGTTTCCACTTCCTCCTCATTCCACTCATCCTCCGTTAAGTTTCTCCCCAGATCTTGAGCGACTACCTGTGTCTGTTTTCCTCAACCACGTCCCTCGTTTGCTAGATAGCTGTGATTGGACAGTGATTACATTTCCTGGTGGCACGATTTCAGCATTGAACTTTTCGA
>JBBPCS010005412.1:0-10530 GCA_037974645.1 Hollardia meadi
ACTCTACATGTTAAGTGTCATGAGATAACTTTGTTGTGAATTGGTGCTATACAAATAAAATTTGATTTGATTTGATAGTTATTTACTGTTTGCACTACTACCTTAATTTTACAAAGTTTTTAAAAAAAATTTGTACAAAGTTTTTAAAATTTTAAAGTTTTTAATTTTAACTGGAACATGTACTAAGAACATTTCACTACACATTGTACTATGTATAACCGTGTATGTGACAAATAAAGATTTGATTTGATTTGGATTTACATTTAGAGACAAAAAACCATACACACTCACATCTACAGGCAATTTTAGAGTCACCAATTAACCTAACTTGCATGTCTTTGGAGTTCCCAGAGGGAACCCATGCAGACAGGGGGAAAACATGCAAACTCCACACAGAAAGGCCCCAGCTGGGAATCGAACCCAGGTCCTTCTTGCTGTGAGGCAACAGTGTTAACCTGGGGAATGTTGTGGTCTCTGTAAATTAAAGAGTATGGTCTAGTCCTACTCTACATGTAAAGTGTCATGTGATAACTTTTGTTGTGACTTGGTGCTATGCTGTATAAATAAAATTGACTTTACTGGACATGACATGGCGTAATATTGTCCCTAGAGAATGCAGTGTTCTTCTGTTTAATTCAAACTGCTATTTTGTATATTTTCAACGTTTTGTCACCATTACAGAAAGACTATAGGTAACTTGTAAAGTATGATGAGGTTGTCTGACATCAATTGCTGTTCAGGTATTGATTAATGGTTTAATGTGTGTATTGCTTACTGATGGCAGTGATAAGGCTAATTATCAGCTAATTGTACTTGTACTAGATTCTAACTGATGATGTGCTTGATGGTTATTAATGTATCCTGAGAAAACTTGCAAGCACAACATTCTTGTTGCCCTTCAGCTTCCCTTTTTATAAGTTAACATTTATTCACCTAATATCTTTATAATATGACCTGTTCTTTTTGTCAGTGTTTTTCTAGTTTCTCACAACTGATTTAGGAGTAAAGGAGTAAAACCTGTGACTTTTATTCAAACCAGTTCATTTCTTTGAATTCATGTGTGTTGCTCTCCTAATATAGAATGAAGTGACAGTGCAGACTCAGGGAGGACAGACCAGAGTTACAGTTGATGGAAATATCAGGCAGCTCAAAAGTGTGGGATAACATCACAGATTCAGACACAGACTCCATTATATGTACAGAGTGCATTATATGTAAGAGTGCATTATATACAGTATGAGTGAAATATGAGGTAGAATCAGGTCACAAACACAACACAAATTTGATTTTGATTTGAAACATGGCCAGATTTGCAATTGGTCTTGACAAACTATGAAATATGTGTATTAGTTAGTGAAAACACAGAACACAATGAAAAACTAATATTTTAATATATAGTGCGATATAAACAGAGCATTGTAATTGACCAGCTTTATTAGTCATGACTGAGGGCTGTATATTGCAGGAAATTACACTTTCAGGTGTTAATTAAATGACAAATTCCCTGCCATACCTCCCCCTGCCTACCTTTAACTAGGCGCCCATGTACAGTTTATAGCCTACAACAGCTACCAAAAACACTGAGTGAGTGTGCAGTAATAAATATACTGTAAATGTTCATGCTCATTTTTGTGGTAAAAAAAAAACATCATCATACATTGCTCTCTATTTGAAGACGTAGTGAATATTTGATATCTGTAAATATACTTCATAGATGTTTGGCGCACTGTGTAAAAGAACTGCGACAGTAAAGGCTTTATATGCATTTCCCCATATCTCTTCACAGTATAATACAGTAGGTGACGCTTGGATCAATAGCTGAGCTTTAAAGACTGTAACAGATCCTTAGCTTTGTACAACAAAGGAGTAGTAGTTGTTCGTTTTCCTTTTGCATTATTAGCAGGTGTAAACTGTTCATGAAGGCTGCTGAATGGTCAATTTACAGCTTCACTGGTAAGATGGTTCTTCAGTTTATCATATTATGTCACAGCTCATGAGCTTATATATTGCAAGCTATAAAGCTAATATGTAGCAGTTCATATCTGAAAATGTCGAACATTGACATCTTTATACACCTTTGTGAAGATGACATCACCGTAAATGCATTTTTCATTCCACATTCACACATTTTCCCTCAATAACATTTAAATGTAAGTGAAACATACTGACATGTCAGTCATAAAAAGTTGCGAGCTGAACACCAGCCTTTTTGATCTTTCTGACAAGTTTCAGTCAAGAATGACACAGGTGGTGTACATCAAAGTGCAGTTCTGCCCCCAAGTGGTTCAAACCAGGAACCAGTTTCATATGAACCTGTACAGCTTTCTGCTGGTCTCCCATGAGAGAGAAGAACCATTCAAGGTTTGTATTCATAGTGACTAGTCCAATCAGCATTAGCTTTGTGGTTTTTAACTGAGAGACTGGGTTGTTATTAGGCTCACAGTTCTTTACCTGGTAATGTGGAATTCTCCTTTAACCATCTGCCATCTGGTCTCTTTAATGAACCTTAATGAATAATTAACTGAATTTTAATTAATCAATTTAATTTGATAATTAAAGTCAAAAAGAAGGTAAAAATAAACAAAAAACAATGATCCATTAGGTCTAGTAGTTACAACATATTAAACATGTCAAAACCATGTCATAGCTTACAGTATGAGGTCATAATAGCCTTTCTTACAAGAGTCATTAAGCCCATTATTTGACCATGTCACAAGCATATTTACTCATGTTGTTTTATTTTATTATAGAGCCACAATTCCAGAAAGGTTACACTGTTTAAAACATAAAACAGAATGCAATCATTTGTCAATCTTTTCTGACATACACTCAATTGAAAATTTTATAAATATATGCTTATTGTGAATTTCAATTTGGTTGGGACTGCATGGGGCAACAAAAGATTGGGAAAGTTGTGGAATGCTCAAAAACACCTGAACCTTCCACAAGTAAACAGGTTCATTGGTAACAGGTGAGAGAATCATGATTGGGTATTTTACTTGTTGTAAACACAGTTTGTTTGCAAATGATTGCATTTTGAATCGGAGTCATACATCAGATCATAACATTAGATCATAATTAGATTGTACATGGTATCTGCTGTCTACATAATACTGATGAACCATCCAAGACATGTTTGCGTAACAACTTTGGTATGGCATCATAGCTGTTTTACGCAGTAGCAGAACAAGTTTGGTGACCTTAAGAATTGCCGGTGTTCTGACAATATGTAGGCTACTACCTATCGAAATGCACTACTTAGCACATTTTAATGGTAGGTGTTAGGAGAACGATGAGTGCTATCAATTCACGTTAAGGTAGCATTTTTATGACAAGGCAGAATAAATTGTCTGAACACATACGTGTGAGAGAGAGGCGGCGAGGAGAGCGGATGACTTTGTTTCTCCGCCCGAAAATGTGGTGGGAGGGAGCTGCAATGAAATGCATGAGGGCAGCAGCGAGTTGGGACGCGTACTTTGGAGAGACAAGGTGGAGGAGAGGGCTCGCCGTGACTTCATGTTTTTGTCCCTCGAAAGGGGACAGCCTGCCGTCCATCCAATGTGCGTCAAAGGGTTTTGTTTCCTCACCGTCCTGTGTGGACTGGCAGCTTCAGGTGAGACCCCGGTTAGGTGTGAGTGGATACACCGAGTAAGAAGATGATTTTTAGCATTGGGGTCGGGTGGGCGTCATACAGTCTAGTGTGATTTATCCAAATGTATGCTAATTTTAAACATGTTAAACATTAATTTTTATTAACAACCACTGTTTTTTGTTTCTATATGTCAACCCATAGGATAGAGTTGCCTACAAATAGACCACATTCTCCAATAATCAAAGGACATTTCCTTATAGGCTGCTGATATACAGTATACACCATCCGCTTGGTCGTGTATTTTAGCGTAGGGTTTTTCCAAAAGTTTACATCGGCGGTGTTATTTCATATCCCAAGAGTGTTGTAGGCGAAGATATAATAGAACGGCCCTTTAGAGACGATCCCGACAATGGACTTTAAGACTAAAAGAGAAAACTCTGACCGTCTTTGCATTAGTGAAAGCTCCACAGGGACCCCTAACCTCCATCTCTGAGCGCCCGTCGTGCGTCATTGGGAAGTGGAGAACTCGGCACAGTGGCACCGGGAAGGTCTGAAGAATTCCAGTGGAAGCTCTTAAACAGTCTAGGCGGGGTCCAACTTCGGACAACATAATGACTTTACAGTATATACCGACATGAAATCCGTGGCCGCATATTGTGTTTTAGTTTTATGCAACATGACTCACTTCCTGCCTATTAACGTGCATCCGTGCTTTGAAGTAGCCCGATGGACGCAGATAAGTCCACCTGTTTCCCGTAGGGGGGGGGGGGGGGGGGGGGGTTGCATTTAATTTAAAAAATTAACTGTGGACATTTGTAGACTCTATCCGATTATTGTAGACTCTATCCGATTATTATAGCTGCTCGCACCCAAAAGCGGTAACTGAAGGGCTAATGGACAACCTTTTCATATCACGAATTGGTGTATCAGTGGCAAGTCATTCAGGTTGTTTAACCTTGAAGTAATCTGCGTCCATCCCATTTAAGTGGATTATATTGATTGAACATGTCCATCCACTACCAAAGCACCATGTAGGGATTCACTCCACTAACAGGCTGCTTCTGTTTACAAGAAGCATGATCAGTGAGAGCATAGTTACAGGCTGACAGAGCAGGAGCATGGCTAAGTATACTGTGTGTGGATATAGAGGGAGAGATAACCAAATAATAACATGTGGATGAAGAAGATCTTGTTGGAACAGATGACAGTTCAGCAGCTTCTCCATCCTCCTGTCTGTAATGCTGTAATCACTTCTAGTGCCTTTGGCTTTATTGTGTTGGCAAAATGGCACGTCATGATGAAACACACCAGCAGACTTGTCCTTTTCATCAGGTATCTTTGATATAAAATTGCAATTATGTGTGTAAAATAATTCAGATTCATTTCTCTCTCTTACCCATCCCTTCTCCCTGCTTCAGGTGTACACTATTACATTAAATCAGCGCACAGCAAACACATTTACCCATCAGCCCACCACTGTTTTGACATGCATTGCACTGATCAAAGACAGAATTCAGAGCCAGTGTTTAAGGAGATATGACATACAGTACACCAAACAGAATAATCTCTACTCCTGCTGCACCAAGCATAAGTGTTGCAGTGGTAAAAATCCCTCATCGCTTTCAAATATAAATGCACTATACTCCTTTGTGTGTTTGGCAGGAGTTTTGTTTTTAATATTATAAATCATAATTTGTGTCAAGTTGCTCTAAAAAAAGCTCTGGTGTTTCATGAGTCTCTTGGAGATGTAGACACGGCACAGTCAACGACTGCGACAGAATGAGAGCAGGACATCTGGGGACATTAAAAGCATGTAATGCTTTTTTTTAAAAGAAACCGTTCATTTTATTTGTCATTTGTTGCCTTAAAATGTTTATGTGCTTTTGAGTGTGTTGCTCTAAAGTACAGTTCATACAAACACCCAAAACCCAGCCTGTATGCCTGTGCTTGAATAATACTCAGTCAGATTCAGGCACTTTAATTTAAGTTCATAAAATTTTGATATAGTGCCGCTTTGCAAGACAGGGCCAAAAGATAAAGGACCCACTTTAGTTGTTATTGTAGGCTACGTACGTCGTGCAAATTTGCAATCAAAAAGACCAAAACAATAGACATACAGTTAACGTCTGACCTTTGAGGCCCCTGGCTGTCCGTGGCCCTGTGCATTTGCCCTCTTTGCTCAGAGAGAAACACACAACTAAACGTACTTTTTAATAAGGTAAATCATATTATTACTCAAAAATAGCAGTTGATGGTTGCTGGTTGTGTGGTTTAGTCGATCCCCTCCACAACCTCACGTCTTGTTTGGAACTTTTAAAATATCTAAAAGGAAAGCAGTAGCCTTCAGTAGCCAGACTTGCCTGGAAAAATCTACATTTTGAAGTTAGACAGAATAATTTGGTAGCAGCATATTTGGTAGCAATATTTAAACATATGTTGACCGCTTGGATTCAAACTGGGAAAAATAACAACTGAGCCACATACTGTGACTGGCTCATTAGGAAAGGACACACTGAAAAGGAAGTCTAGATTTATTTTCAACAACGTAGACCAGATTACTCTCATTTCTCCTCTGTCTTGACCAAACACAGACAGGTGGACAAAAGCTTTTTCGTTACAATTTTTGATTCCCTGCTGTTGATGATAAACCTGTCTGTTTTTTGTTTTTGTACTTTGCTTCAATTCCTTTTGTTCCCCTCTAACATTTTTTTCTTCAACCAGAAGGCTGGAATGTTCACAGGCATGACATGTGCCAACCTGTCCTGACTTACAGGTTTAGCACTTGCACCCACACACAGCCTAACAGAGTTGTTTAGGCTTCAGTTGAACTCAGTCAGGTTTACAGTAGACGAGCAGCCTAAGTATGTCTTACTGGGATATATCAGTAATCTCTGTGCCACGGTGTCTCTAATCTCACCACAATAATAGGTCAGTATAACAAAGCATTGCTGTGGTTTTTGACATGCTGCACTGTGTTGACACACCTCTGAGGACGTCTGGCCTTTGTGTTGGGTTGATGGGATTGCCTGGGGGTGTGTTGTGAAAATGACACGTTCATATGCAAGAACACAGCGATCCCCAGCACAGCGGGCTTACAGCGCATCTGTGAAGTGTTTTGAGTGCGAAGGCAAGGAACTCCCTACGTAATGTTTGAATCACAAAGCTGTGCTTGGCTTCAAGTGTAAACAGGGATTTGAAATGCATTTCCCACTGACTTAAAAGTGTTTGTGCTCACACACACAGTCAATGTGCATCTGAATCCATGCAAAGACGGCATATTTGTTAGCATGGGTTTTTGTTTGCGCAGTCCAATGCGTACATACTCCGTTGGCTGGCCACTCGTTCTCAAAACTATTTAGAGTTGCAATAAACAAGTAGATCTTCCAGTTAAAGCATCACCTCCACAAGGTTTATGGCGTGTGGAATAAATCAACTGTTTCCACAGAATATCAGCATCTCTGTTTGAGTCATCTGATTTGCAGAAACTCAAACGTCATTTTATCATCAGTCACCATTAGTAAAGTATTTGTAATTTAAATGCAGAGCAGAGCAGGCTGAGGAGTTACTCTATCTTAATCTTCTTTTCTTTGTTTAGTATTTGACTTTGTTATGTCAAGCCATTGTTATTTTAAACATGACATGACTAACAAAAATGAACTCTACATTGAAAGAATAGCAGAGGCAGCCACTTATCCGGTTGTGCTCACTAATTATTTGACACTGTACTCAGGAGAGAAGGGGTGGGACTAGTGGGTGAGGCAGGTGAAGGACAGGATGTGAAGGTTCCGTCACACTTGTACACTTGAATGTTTCCTCCAGCTCTCATTCATTTTCATTGATGCCCATGTGACTGACATACTGTGTTTAAATTCTGCTTGTGGTGCGACTTAAGGCTATATAGCTATGGCGCATTTTCAAAAATGTATATCCCTGCTCATACACAGTAACTACATGGGGGGATACAAATGTGTGTAATTTACTACAGAGGAATGCTTCTTTCTTTTAGTCCTTTTCTAATTATGGTCCCATTGTGAATTAAAGAGGCTCTTCATTTATGTAGCAATGCACTTTCATGAAATCTGGAAACTCAAAAAAAATATTACCCAGATCTTTAATCTTATTTTCATTCCCAATTTAGCTGCATAGGCATTGTGCTGTAAATTTGAAGTCTCTAGCTCCGTTTAAGATGTTATCAAGGTTGTTTTCTTATACTGTTGCACGCTAAAAAACCAACACAATCACTGTGTATACACATGTATCTATCAGCCACCGAGACACTTGCTGTGTAAACACACAATTGGTGAATAAAACTGAACAGGGATATGTTTAATTGCTTATTTATTCAACTTTTCATCTGGGAGAGGAAAAATTAATTGTGTTTTCTTCTAAAAAAATATGTCCTTCCTATACTACCGTTTACAGACTGAGTAGTACATTTTGTAAAAGTAAACAGATATTTATTTAAATTAGCGGTGTGACCCTTGAAGGCGGAAAGCAAAGAGCAAAAGCCTACCTCCTCCTCAACAGTGTGTGTGTACTGTATATATTATCAGTAGCTGACTTAGACCCCTTTCACACTTGCCAAAAAACCCACTTAAACCCGCTAACATCTGGCTTTTGTGTGCAATGTGGATGTGTACAATCGGGATTTACTCCCGGGTCAATTGACCCTGCAGTAGTCGCGGGTATTTATTGCCTTCGGCTTGGCTCGGCTGTGATGTAAACATAACACCTGGGTGGACTAATTTCTGACCCATTTTCGGCGCGTTGCTATGATGCACATTCATCATCCGGACGGTGGTGCATAAATAACGAGGAACTTTTTGATGCGGTCTATTTTTCTTTTTACACTTCTGTAAAAACGTGGACTGTTGAAAGAGAGACTGTAGTAAAAGATACAAAACAGTAACCACCGTAACATCATCACTGGCCTCCATGTTGCTTTCTAGTGTTTACCTGGTGTTTACACCCTGTTTCCGGCACGTTCAGATTTCAGATTTAAAAAAACAGAAGGGCTACTGTGTCTACAGGAAGTGTGAATGGGGTCAATTGCCTATTTTAGTGAGTTTATCCGCGTTTAAAAAATCTGTGTATACGTGCTAATTTCAGTGTAAAAGTGGTATTATTCATCAGATCAGGAGCAGAAGTGGAAGTCACAGTGGGACTGGAGTCACTCTGACTCACTGCAAGACACTTAACATATGGCTAGTTTACTCTCATAGTAAATATGTGAAGCTAAACTTGTCTTTTGAGAACAGAAGGAAGGTCTGGGGCTGTGTTGAATCAAAGTGTATGTGTTGTATCCCCCCCCTCAGGAGTTTGTAATCCCATGGAGTAGTTGTCGAGTCAGCTGCGAGGCGGGCGTGGAAGAGGTTTGATGGATTAAATTCTTATCCTCACTCACCCGCTACACGTTTCCTCTGGACACCTTCGCCTGATGAATTACAATTAGCCTGGAGGAAGCAGGACGAGGAAAAAAGGGAGAGGATGAAAGAGTTAGAAAAAGAGATTAATCCTTGTGTTTGGACTGACCTTTAGAGTGTATTCAAACACATTTTTGTGGAACAGTTTGGTACAGTTCTTGCGTCTGTAGGATTAAAAGGGGAATAAGAAGTTAATGTAGAATCAAAATGCAATTTGTGACATTTTCATGTAAAGAATTTTTTTTTTCTTTTTTAAAACAAAGAGCAATTTCCCTATACATCAAGTTAATGAAAGTTTGCTGTTCCGAACACTGGTGTCTGGTACATTTCTCTGGTTGTGATACATTCTATACTTAATTTGGAGTAATAGGCATGAGCAAGGATAGTCTCCATTGATGAAAAAAAAACAAAAAAAACAGCACCCCCTGCTGAAAGTATAACAGGACATCCAACTCTGATTGACAAAGGATATGTGAGAAGTGTGTGAAGGGAGAAAAATAAAAAAAAGTGATTTTACAGATATGGACTGAATATAATGTTGAGAGAAGAGAAAGAGAGGTGGCATTTATTCTCTGGTTTGTGCATGTTTTTACTTTTATCATACATGTGGATGCCACAAGGGACGTTCCTAACGACTAATTGCCCTGATGTCAAGACTAGTGAAGTAAAAAAAAACCCCACTGATCTATGCATTGTCCATAAAAAATTATAAAAATATAAGAGCCATTTGAAACCGTTAATCATATTGTTTAATAGTGTAATGTGTAAGCTAGTCGATTGTTGAGTTTCATTCCCAGGTCATCAAATACCAACGCTTTGGGTTGTTGGCTGACCCAACCTTCCAACCCAAAGTGTCAGACAAAGTGTCTCTTTCATCTGTAACATCTTACAAATTGCTCCTTCATCTTACATCTTAGATGCAACAGTTAATCGGCGTTGTTAACATTATTAATGGATGCTTTTTTTTTTTAGAAGCCACTAGAAAGACATGACATTTCAGTGGCAATTATGTCAATATGTAATTTAAATGTGTGCTATAGCAACTGAGCCTAAATTTAAAGCCACCGAGGGACTGCATAGACAGGCTCGCCATAGCACCGCTTAGCAGTGTCTAACAGATACAAACTTCTGCTTCTCATCTTTGATGGAATATGTTGTATGTATTTATGAATATGTCATGCTACATGCAACAATCTATAACCATTGTCCATAAATCTCCATACAGCCAAACATTTCACTGATACAACAATGCAGCGTTCGCCTAGCATACTGGTCAAAAATCTTTTTGTGCTCCTCTGTCTAGCAGCACCTGTCACCTTGAGTGAAAGTTCCTACCTATAATGTAAGTGGCCTAAAGCCTACACCTACTGAACCAATGTGGTGTCCTACATGGCGTCTGTGGCTCAGGTGGTAGAGCGGTCGCCCAGTGATCGGAAAGTCGATCCCCGGCCCCTGCAGTCTACATGTCGAAGTGTCCTTGAGCAAGATACTGAACCCCAAATTGCTCCCGATGCT
>JBBPCS010005413.1:0-10530 GCA_037974645.1 Hollardia meadi
ATGTGCTGGATTGAAGCTGCATTTTTCAGTACAGTGTTGAAACAGCACCCTGGGAAATTGAAGCAGCATCTAAACGCGCATTTAAACGGTTGCAGCAAACAAAACAACCCTGTTCAATTAAAGTCAGTGCACACACTAATTTATTGGCTTTTTTTAAGTTAACACACCAACACGCTGCAGATGCAGAGGGTGTTTGCTGCAGACAAGGGAAATCAGAGCAGATGGAGTCATGAGGGATATGCAGAAAGACAGAGAGGATATGTTGAATTGCATTTGCCAGTAGTTCCAAATTACAGGCAAAGTAAATGTAGGGAAACGTCCACACAGTGTGGAAAGGGCCCTGTGGCCCAGCAGCGGCCACCTTTCTGAACAATGAAACAATGTGTGGGTGGTTAGTCCAGGGAAATTGTGGCAGCGATGGTGAAGGTGAGAAGCTGAGCCATTAATCATTAGCTGACAGGATAACAACGTCCCCTGCTGTCCTTTTGTTTTTACACTTTTCTTCAGGGGGTACAGTGCGCTCAGGGTGGAGCGGACAGTGTGAGGAGGGGTAGTGTTGTTTTGTATGATTGTGAAAACTGTGTGCAGTAGGTCCAATGAGTATTTTTGACGAGCGTTACCTCTTTTTTTTTGTCTTATTCCTTACAAGTATTATCAGAAGTGTTGCTATGCATGCTTTTGTGTGATAGGAAGGGTGTAAGTCGGAGAGTCCATTTTCAATTGTGCATGAATTCAAATCGTAGTGCTGGAGGAGGAAGATGAGGAGGAGGATGGAAGAACTCGGACGTAACGTGAAGCAAGGAGTCAGGAGTGACGATGAGTAAAGGCCCCGTAGAGAGTTTCTGGGTGGGGAGGGGGAGAAGCCAGTGGCACACCGTCGCTTTATGAAAGCCAATTCGGGTCTGCCTGAATAATGTGGGTTATCTCTGATCTGTGCCTCTGTGGGCGTTGTGGTAATCGCCAGCCATATCAAATGTGTAAAGTGTAATTTGCTATGACTGGACCCCTGTGGTTTGCTTTTATATTGAAAATAAAACTCATAAAAAAGGATAATGACATGGGCCCACCAGATGATCATTTGGCCTTAAGTTCAGTGGAAAAAAAAGTCTACACAGAGATGAGGGTGGTGATCTGGCAGCACATGCCTGCTTCAAGGCTGGCACATTATTATGAATATGGCCACATGAGATGCTCATTTAGCAACACTTCAGCCTCACCCATCCAGTCTATTGGAGCAGCTGCGTTTGCTCGGTTCTGTCTCTTTTAATAGGAGGCCTGCAGAATCAGCGCAGAGGTATGCTAAAGTTACCCTCAGCTGCTGACCCCGACTCCCTGCACTGTGCTCAAGTCAACCCAGTGGGAGTTTTTGTTTTTGTACAGGGATTTAATGAATGAGTTTGGATTGCATGTGGATATTTCTTTTTGTGTCACATGCTCTTAAAAGCTCATTTATCCAAGTGGTTCTTTTTTTCAATAAGTGACATGTATTTTCTCACAATGTTTTATTTTGCCATCCTTGTGTCTGCCTTCTGTTTATTCTCTTCATTATTATTGAATGTATATAATAATACATAAACTGTTTGGTTTTTAAACTGGTCTTTGAATGCTTATTGCCTGTGCCCCATGCTTATCTCTCAGGTTTAACATTGTGCACTAAAGCACTCACATGTATTCGTCATCAACACTCCCAGATAGGCTTTGTGATTTTGGAGCTGCTAACCATCATGGTATTTCCTTCCCACGATTGTCTAAAGCTTATCATTTTCTTTCCAGTGTTTGGCTGGAATGAGGTTATCCAATCAGGAGAGAGACTGCCTGAAATAGTATGAAACCCAGCACTGAACGGAGATAAAGGAGAACTTTAGATTAAACGATTGATATCTTTTGATTGCAGGCTAACCAAGGATCACTTCTCTGCCCTGTGCTGAAACTTTACCATCTCAATAAGCTAGTGAGTCAGATGAGGAAACAATTGCACACTATTCATGCTGCTCTGCTGGGTTGCATTGACCAAATCAGCTGCACGATAAGCTCCTCTGCCACCTCGAACTTTGTCATCACTGCCAAGGGGGAACAATCTGGAACAATCTTTAATTGCATCTGGAGTTAATGGCCGTAAATGGGTTGGATGTGGCGGGAAACCTCATATCCCTGCTAATTGCTCTAATGCACGAGAGGCCAATTGCCAATTTGATGGCATGCTCTCTCTGAGTAATTGAAGTTAATTGTAATTAAGGGCTAATTGTAAGATTAGATTGAAGACCATCTGATAAGGGGTGTGCGTCAGGATTGCATCTGTTGAGGTAAAGAATTGATGTTTGAATGGCATTGAGGGCCATCACTAACTGAATCAAACTCTAAATGACTGATTTAAAGAAAATTATTCTCTGTAAATGATGACATGACATGTATACTATAGTCACATAGATTATATGGTATACTGCTACAAGTAACACTTATCTTTTCAGAGTTATAGTCACTTCAGTCACACTTTCTATAAAGACCACATCTATTGTGCGTTATGCTTTATAACTACACTCATAAAACAGACATGGTGATTTCTGATGCACTATATCAACAGTCATGAAACATACATGTATACTTTTAATGAATTATATGTTCTTCTGGATCAGCCCACTGATGGGCCTCAGAGGCAGTGGTACAACCAAATGGTTAGATTATTGTACTTTTTAAAAAAAAATATAGTTATATTTAAAGGTGCTCAAGAATGGACATAATTTTTTTTTTTTAAAGCCATATTAAAATAATTAATTTCAATGACCAGTTGCATTTGAAAATCAAGACAAACATGGTTAGCAACTACTAGCTAACATCTACCTCAGCTAGCTAGCGTTCCCTTGGAACTAGCTAGCCACGTTATGATTTTTGGGTCAGTAATTTTGAAGGTGGTCCTCCGAAATTTGTTGACAGTCAGATATGGGCCTTAAGTTACAAAAGGATGAGAACCCCTGTTCTGGATCCCATTTACTAGTTATAAACTAGATCAGGGGTTACATACCCCCTCAGACCAGTCTGGTAAACTCAAGTACCCCTTCATCAACACCACCATTATGTTCCAGATGTGTTCATTTGAATTTCTTTCAAACTGGATGTTATTTAACTATTAAACATATAAAAGTGGATATAATAATGGAGGTTAAAGTATTTTCATACAATTGAGCTATCAGTGTTTGGTTTGGTTTGGTTGTTTGCATGTGTACTACAACCACTTGGGAGTGGCAAAAGCTGAATGTTACCAACCATTCATCCACTACTTTGAGCTAATTATTTATCCATTATTTTTCTCCTAATTATTTCATCTCCTCTCCTAATGTGCTGACTAGTTTTCACTCTCTCTAAATCAAAATAATACTTAAACAAATTGTTAGGTTTGTGAGTCAACATATGGATGTTTTGGGGTTTTTGCACAATAAGTCAAATCTATAATGTTTTATGACTGTTGATGTAGTGCATCAGAAAGCATTATATGTTTGAGTGTAGTCATAAAGCATTATGTTATTAAGTTATTCTAACACACTATGAATGCACTGGAGATGCATGCACTGGTGTCATCTCATCCACTCTGAGCAGGCCAGTCTATCTTGCCCAGACATGCCCCCTGATGGTTAAACTGTGGTACTGCAGCCGTGCTTACTGAGTGGTTGAGCCTCCAGTTTGCAGTAGGTGCCTGGAGGCATGGCTCTGGTAGAGAGAGTAACTGGCTGTTCGTGTGCCATCTGTGCAGACTGTGAGTGGGAGATGCAAAGGTTTAGCCTTGAGAATATTACAAACAAATCTGGCTTTTTATACATGAACCTTTTATTGATAACACTTGTCACAAATATACAAAATTATTTGAATATGCATTGTTTGAAAGAGGCGTTCACCTCATATCTGTCTCTGTACACAGGACACGTCCCCTGTTTTTGCTGCAGCAGCAGCACCGACAGAACCCAGCAACTGTAATGTAACTTTAAATATGAAGATGTTAATCAGCGATGGCACAAGCCTCCCACAGTGCTGACAGGTCTCTTGTCCCTTCCTCCTGTCTTGTCTCATCTCATCTAATTTCCCTTCCTCTCCTCTCCCCCTCGTTCCCTCTCTTCTCATCCCTCCTCTACCATCCACAGATGCCTTCGCTCTGCTCAGCAGTTTGGCACCTTCAGAGCGACAGTTTTACACTTCTTCTATCACCTCAGGGCTATTATATACCATTTCAGAGTAGCACACAATGTGCACACACATACACACACATCATCACCATAGAGAATCACTTACACTGAGCATTTGGGATGTGGAAGAAAGCTGGACTGTCTGAACCCCTCCAGCCTTGATGATGAAACTCGTGAAGATGAGTCACACTGCTGAGTCTTTTTTTTCCTTTTTCTCTCTTCCTTTTTTGATGGAGGATTTGACATCCTCACGGCGGATTTGAAATTACATTTCTTATAACACTAAATGAATATAGATTTTCATTTGCACAAGAAAATTAAACAGAGAAAAACAGATTTTTGTGCCAAGTGCAGATTAGTGCAGTTGGGTCACCCTCGGCTTTTCTTTTGGTATATGTATGTGTGTGTGCGTGCGTATGTGTTTAAGAATTAGTCATGAAGATGATTTTAATCATGTCCGTAATATTCATCATAGGGTTCCCTGTAGTTGGTGGTCTGAGGGCGAGGGATGGTGAAATCTTTGTCAGGGTCGATTTCCTGAAACACACACAGAAACATAATCACACATTCATGTCAGGGCAATTAATACCCCTGCTTTCATTAACCTTACAATATGACTTAGCCATAATTGCCTCCAGTAGTGAAAGGTCACGGGGCTTAATTGCAGAGTGTGTGGAATCAGATTGGTAATCCTAATGGTTTATTACTCACTGTCATGGAGAGCCCAGACTCATAGGGTGATCGCAGCGATTGCTCAGTTCTCCTTCCTGAAGGAAAACACATGGTACAGTTAGCTGATCATCGCTTCATTAAATACTGTTCATCATAGGGACAGATGAGCTGACTGATAGTGGAATTCACTTTGGACACCAGCTCCAAATTCATTTTGGTTTGTACTTATATTTCAGCATAGAGAGTGTCATTCAGGGATTTTGACATTTTAGCTGTATTGTGTTTACAGGAGATGGACAAAAGACACCCTCAAAGCAAGACTTTCTGCTAGCTCCTGTTGGCTAACGTTAGCAAACGTCAGGTATATATTTCTGTGTCACTGACATTAGAGTCAGTTTGCTAGATTTATGGCTTTTCTTTAGTGCTACCGTGCTTCTGTTTTATCATTTACTATTACTTTTTAAGTGGTTATTATGGCACCTGTTGTTTAGTTTCACGAAAAAAAAAACAACTGCAACAAAATGGGTGATACCAGCTGGCTTTTTTCCATTAGGTGTTACTGTTGTTTTTTAGACCTGAAACAATGAATCAATTAGAAAATCCACAGAAAATTAAGTTAATCTGCTACTATGTTGATAACCGATTAATACTTTAGAGAGAAAATACCAAAAAGTCACTGGTACTGACTGCTCAAATGTAAATATTTACTGGTTCTGGTTTTCTTAGTCCTATATGATAGTACATTGGACAAAACAAAGCAAATTAGCAAATTAGCAGATAAACCACTATTGAAAACAATTGCAGTGCTTGTCCTTGACTGTCTTTGCTCCTAAGCAGAATTAGCAACCTTTGAATTAGGCACCACTCAGTTTGGCTAATGTGGACAGCTTCTTACCTCTCTTGTTCTCGCCATCCGTCTCAAAGCTTCCATTTTCTCTCCCTTCCTTCGGGCTGTTCAGGCCTGGGATATCAGCACTGGGGCTGGTCCAGCCTGAAAAGCTCAGAGGGGCGTCCTTGGACCTGGCCTCCCCCCTGCAGAGGAAGGCGACCTGTGAGAATCCATGCCCCATCAGTAACACCCAGCCATTTGCCACCAAGGCGATGCTAAGCACCGGGTCATCCCATTGCGGCTGACGGCCCACCTCATGGTTTCCCCAGGTGAGCATAGTGATCCACACCACCCAGATGCAGGTGGAGAGCAGCAGTGTGAGGGAGAGCAGTGTGGCCTGTGCTCTCCCCTGCTGGCGTGCAGCTCCTGTGTAGCTGTAGCTGAATGTGAAGCAGGAGCGGCACAGGAAGTGCATTGAGAGGACCATGCTGATAGCCAGGAGGCACAGCACATAGATCTGCAGCATGACAAATTCCTCCTGTCTGTAATCGCAAGAGTTTTTATCCCGGACCAACACAAGGATCAGCCACTGGGTAGAAATGATAACCTGCACGGTGAAGAGCCCCAAGGCCAGAGCGGGCTCCCCCCAGCCCCGGGCAGCTGCGAAGCCCAGCAGAGCAAGGCAGCGAGCCAGCAGGCAGGAGAAGGCCAGGGAGAAGAGCACGCTGAAGAGGAAGAGCCTGGTGGGGCAGGTCTGAGGGGTGAGGCGGATGATGAAGGAGAAGGTGGTGGCAAAGATCCCAGCTGTGGCCAACAAGAACAAGGACATGCAGGTCACTGTGCCTCCGATGCTGCTGCGCTGTTTCTTGGATGAAATGCAGAGCCACAGGGACCAGAGCACCAGGCTGAAGAGTAGACCCATGCTGAACAGGAAGCCTGAGGAGGCCAGGGTCTCCAGTACAATGCCCCATGCTGCCCGACGGTCACACAGGTACCTATAAATGGGGTGCAGTCCTGTGCTGCAACCCGGCACGCCCTTCAGGGAAGTAACATTTAAAGAAGGGGAGGAAGTGGCTGGAGCGCTGGTTGAGGTATTGTTTGAGCTACTGTTGGTTGACTGGCATAGACAGGTGAGAGGGACGTAGAAGAGGAGGAGGAGGGGGAAAAGGGATTTGTGCTTCTCGAAGAAAAAGGCCATATTAGGATTCAGTCCTTCCTTTTAAGTGTCCTTTGATATAGAAGGTCTTTTCTCCTGAAGTAAAAAGCACATGTCAGCACAAAATACTTCAACAGGTATGTTTGAAAGCAGAAGCATCAAATAGAAGTACAAGTTTCCATGAATACATTAACAGTGTATTGTCTGGCTGTGCAGAACTAGCAGGATGAAATGGAAGACAGGAGGTTTGACAGCAAGAATGAAGAGAGCAGGAGTGCATAAACATGCCAGAACAAGCCAAAGCAGCGTGTTAGCCGGAGCTGAGAATGGAGGAACTGCAACACGAAGGTAAGGTTGGGACAGAGCAGCACACATGAAATGTAACTATGCTGCTCCTAAAACCACTGCAGACAGACAGCGAGAAACACATGGGGGCACAGACTGGAGGCGAGGGACAGATGTTCGCTCCTGATAGCTGATCACCACTTCCTCCAGCCCATAGCAGAGCCTTTGTGTCTGTGTCAGAGATTCAAATATGACCTTTAATAGGATTATCGCCTGATAAATATGATCCAGGCTGGCCATCATTTGTCAATCCGGAGATCATACAGTGGGGGAAAAGATCGATTTTTGGAGATTATTCCACTGCATGGACATGGTAGACGACATTGATAACACAGAGTGCACATAAATTCCAGAAATGTTCTTGAGTATTAGGAAGAAAATAGCACGTTTAGTGAGCATGACTTGTTGCATGTCAAAGCAACACTCCACAACTCCAAAGCTGGACCAAGCTTTTCTAAAGGCAAAGGAACTTACTTTTTATCCTTTGGGATGTGAGTCTTCGCCTTTTCCGATTCCACCTCCAAATCCCACTCCAAAAGTCTTGATCTGAAGCAAAATAGCTATAAAGATTTGGATATTTGGAGCTCCATTGAACGCGTAGTGTGAAGCCATGCACCTCCTATCCTGATGCCATATTGTGTGCCAGCCTGTGGTGACGGGATGAGCATGAGATGTTGGGAGAGCGGGGAGAGATGGAGTGGTCTGAGGTCTAAAGACACTGGGAGAGAGGATTGTTTTCACCTCTCATCAGCAAGGTTGGGCAAGAGCAGGGAAACCTGCACCCCTCCTCGGTACCTTCCCTTTCTCTCTGTGCCCCTCCCTCAGAGTGTAGGTGGGGCTCACACACCTGGAGGTGACGAGTTCACTCCTCCCTACTTCAGAATCAATTTCCCATAAGAATTTGCATCCCCTGTTTCATGTGCTTTGTTTGGAGTATCTGCAGCAAGTATGAGACATTCTGTCATGTGACAGACACACACTCAGAAGTTGAAGGAAGGTGAGAAGCACATTGTTGTAAGGACGTTATGGTCCAACTGACTCATCCCAGTCTCATAAAGGACAGGACAAGCCGTCACCTTGGTTACCAGTAAATCACAGCAACAACATTTGGAATTGGTGAGTTAGCTGCAGGGGGAGTTGCGTCAAGAGTCGAGAGCAGACTCCAACTCGTGCCTGTACAAGTCCAGGGTTAATAGGGTGTGTTCAGTTGAATCTTAAGTCACTCTTCAACTCTAGATCAGCTTTATATTTTTACTCAGCAAGATTGCTTCCTGCAAGAGCAGAATGTATCTGTATGTGTGTGTACATTAACATCTGTCTACTGAATATATCAAAGGTACTAAAACCCAAAGTCTCCCAGATGTGTCCCTTAATACCAGGGGAATTCAAGCATGACATTTATTTCAAGTCTCCCAAAGCAATCACACGGCCTCAGTTCCTCGTCACTGTCATTAGGTTGGGCTGTATTGTTAAGAATGGAAACATTTGTGTACTGATACTCAGTTGCTCAACGATGATAGCAGATCAGTGTTTGGATAGAGAAACCGTAGCAAAAGTGTCTGGGCAAAGCTGTTGATGGACGGTGTTGAAAGATGTTGACAGAAGGTAGTGTTTCTGCGGTGAATGTTGCAGTTGACGTAAGTTCTTGGTTGTTCCAACCTGCTTCTCTTTTGGATCTTTTCAGCCACACTAGCAGCATGCTCATGCTGTATCCTGCTCAGTGGTATGAACCGTTGCAGAGCAGGCATAGGCCCCATTCACTCGCCCTTTAGGGTGAAAACAAGCATTGTAAAAATGCCAGCGCCAAATTGGAAAATCTAGTGGCACCATGCCTGAAAGTGCTGCTCCGCATTTTGCACATAAAATAAAAAAATCCCAGTCTATGAATTTCCACAAAGAGTGAGGGACAGTAAGAGAAGAGATCTGTGGGACCTGGCCAGTCGATGTCTGTGCCAAACACTATATCATAGGTTAGTTAATTATGTTACTGACTAAACTACACTAAAAGACGTGTGCTGATTGTGCCTGTAGATTGAAGTGAATCAGAAAATAGTCTTAGTGATGGTGTAACTACAGTTTTAACAGTGAAAACTGATGACCATAAAACACTTGCTTTTACAATAGAGTTTGGTTTAACAGTTTGTCCACTTGAAAGACCGTCAGGGGCAGAGGGTATTTTATTGTTAATAATTCACACAAAGTGAGCTGACCTTCCTTGATTATGTTTAGGAAAACATCGTGGTTTGGCTTAATACACCCTTTCACAATGTTTAACATGAGTTAACATAACGTTCCTGGAAGAGAGCCTTTAAGGCTGAGTTCTCCTATGTGGAAGTGATGCAGGAAGTGGAGCTAAAACCGACCTGTTTTCTACTTGTCTCGGCTTGCAGTAAAAGGTTGCGTCAACCTTTTAACAGTCAGCTGTTCTGCCTCAGCTGCGTGTTGTGTTTGCTGATTAGCAATTGTTAGCATGCTAGTATGCTAAATGAAGATGGTGACTAGCTAACATGGTGATGTTAAGCAGCTTGTTAGCAGTGTCATTGTGAGCATATTAGCATGCTGATGTTAGCATTTAGCTCAGAGCACAGCGGTTTATCTAAATACAGCCTCACTGAACTGCTAGTGTGGCTGTAGTCAACTCTAGGGTTATGATGCTATAATGACTACAGTATAATTTACTGTCAAGTGAGAAATATAACATCAGAAGATCATTAGAGTTTGGATGTATTAAGAGATTGACTTTAATGCACAGTTTGATTTGTGAGCTCGATCCTAGTACGAGCAGATCTGCAGATCATTTATTTTCCTTCACTGTTTCTTGTTACATGGCATCTGCAAAAGCAGCAGTGCCATGATTTGTTTTCCATTTCCAACAAAGAGTCTTGTGGGAGAGTGTTGATTTCAGGAAGCCTTACAATGGTCAGTAATTACTAATAGATGTTCTCAGACAGCATTGTAGTTACCTCCACCGAGGAGGTTATGTTTTCAGCGCCGTTTGTTTGTCTGTCAGCAAGATTACGCAAAAACTACTGAATGGATTTCCACGAAACTTGGTGGAAGGATGGAAGGAAGAACCCATTAAATTTTGGAGTGGATCCGAATAAAGGGGCCCATCCAGGAATTTTTTATCTCTTTCTCTAACATTGCGAGATTTTTCCACATTTTCATTAATTTTCCAGGGAATAATGCATGGATCTTAGGATCAGGATTTGTCATTTAGCTCCCACATAAAACAAATTTCAAGGACTGCCTTCTTTCACTTACGTAATATTGCAAAAAAAAAAGATGCAGAAAAATTAGTCCATGCATTTGTTTCTTCCAGGCTGGACTATTGTAACTCTCTATTATCAGGCTGC
>JBBPCS010005414.1:0-10530 GCA_037974645.1 Hollardia meadi
TCCATATTAGCACATTATTCAGGTTACAGGACAGGAGTCTGAGCCGAACAATAAACACCTGCTGCTGCTTTGGGTTCTTTTTGTCTGCGCTGGTTGAAGTTGAAGGTCCAGGCAGGCCATCGGAGATGTGGACGTCAGGGATGTAACATTGGTGATGGAGATACTTTCAACTGACAGAAAGGATGCTATACTTTGTGGACCAATCAAATTCAAGCTCACTCCAGGTTCAGTGCAGTTATTTAATAAGCAAAAGGAAAACTCGCAGTTCATAAATCAGGCAAAGAAAACCAAGAATCAGACCACTGGAGGCGAACAAATCCAAAACGGCCAAAACATAAGGAAAAGTCCAGGTAACACAGAGAGGTAAAACTAAACTCAAAAGATGGATGCAGGACGAAGACACACTGTGGAACACGACAAACTGGCAACCAAAGAGGCGAGCACACGGACTTAAATACACAAGGAAGGGAAGGTTAACAAGACACAGGTGAAACAAATCAGGTGCGGGGCAGAAAATCAAGACAGGTAGGAAAAGAACAAAGGGAGGAAGTGTAAAGCAGGACAAGACACACGAGGAAAGGACTACAAAATAAAACAGGAAATAACAAACTAGAAACTCAGAACCATAACACAGGAGATAACACGAACCATGACAGTATTAAGCAGCACTATGTCTATATTGATGTGTTTCAACTTGCATAGAAATTTTGGAGCAATGCCGCCCTTTTCCTATCAACAACTCACTTTTGAACTTTGGTTCTACACATCTTTCTACCATTCAGTCTGCGTGTAGCTGTGTGCAATGGACTGTGACCCCTGGATTGTGATGCTTTGGCACAAATACACAAACTGTTACAGCCCTACTTTAAACGCATTAATCTGTTACTCCAACTGGACCTCCCTTATTGTATTTAATTGTCTCACTTGGTACCTGAAACAACACGTCCCTACCAACACAGTCTCCTGCATTGTTTTGATGCAGGGCTATTTATAGCCTAGTGTTAGTGTTTGAGTATTTGACTGGTCCCAAAAGCAGACAGAGCCGTAGGATTAGTGTAATATAAATGGAGCTGATCTGAAAGATGATGGCAGAAGGCAGGGATATGGCGAAAATTGGAGTGGCAAAAGCTGGCTGAGGCTGAAGGCTGCATGCTTAGTGTGATGTGGGCTGGAGAGGATGGCTCTTGCAGTTCTGGGCACAGGAGACAAGACCTTAGCAAACACAAGGAGATCAGACGAGGAATTACTTAAGCATTTACAATACGGAGCGGTGGAGCAAGTAACTACCACATATCGGGCAGAACAATCTGGTGATGAAAGAAGGATGAGCCAGGGTTCTTATACTGCAGGTAGATGTGTTGATTGAAGACATTCGGGACCCAGGAAATTGGAAGCCGTGCCTACAGCACACACACACACACACACACACGAGACACGAGGGAAAAACCTGAAGTCACAACCGTAGGCGTGCCAAAAATCCCTGAAAACCCTCTACTAATAAGAAATAATAAACCCTGTGTCATGCCCAGCTCGTCAGATATCGACATTTTGTCACAGCCCTTCGCTTCCCACCCAGACGCAAAGGGCCGTTAGCGTCAGGCAAAGACGCACAAATGTACCAGCATTGTAAAGCCGTCCGCATCAGTATCAGATGACTTGAACAGACGACGTAGCGCGACGTACTTCCAAAAGCGGGAAAGCGCCAAGAGGGGTGGAGGTCGGGATTGAGTGGAAGGTCATACACCCAACTTTCACCCAGGAGACCGGAGTTCGCGTCCCATTTAAAACCAAGCGTCACCAATCATTTCCTGAACCTCACCAAATACGTTTTGTGCTTAAACTCAGCCAAACGTCACAGATCTTTTCCTAAACCTAACCACGTGGTTTTGTGCCTCAACTTAACCAAACGTCACCAAATAAACGTGCCAAATAAACAGACCTGTCTGCTGAAAGTGGGACAGAGAGGCGGAAGTGGACAGTTAAACGCACTGAGAACGGTCAAGCAAAGAAGATGAAACAAAAGCAAATTGTTGAGGACTTGGCTGTGCACAAGGTTCACAGACTGACATTCAGACAGGTGAGTAAAACAAGAGAGGCATCAACGTAGCACTGTGTGTTCACTAGCGAACTAAGTCCATCCAAATCTGCATGTACACATAAATCATCCACCTGCCACTCACCCAAACAAGTAATGTTCTCTGACTTAAAGACCTGCACCTGCACGGACATTTCACTTATTGTTTATTGTTGGTCGTTTGTGTTTAACTATTAATTAAGCAGGAGTATAAATTAAGTATATCATTTTAAACGGACGAAAGAATCCACACCTGCAGACACACACTCACATCTCCACTGTCTCTTTAACTCACAGAAACAAACCACACAGGCACTCGTTTTCGCTCTCACGTGCTCCTCAGAGTAGGAAGGACACATTTGTCTGTTCGTTTGGATTTCCTCCGCACTCTTCATTATTGCAGCCTTTTGCTTGAATGGCTCTGCAGACTCTCTGGATTGGCTCCAACCGTGTACTTCACTGGCCCAATCTCCACTGCATGATTGAATAGGCTAAGCCTTATCTCCCCCTAGTCAATATCATATACCTGCAGGTATATGCCTTTCTCCCCATGTAGATGCTTGTCAAATTGAACGAGGGCCAGACTTTATTGATTGGGTGATAAGAGGTGGCAATTGAGGGATTGGTTGGATTTAGGACGGTCTGGGCGACCCCCGAGGGGGTTGTCTGGGTCCTTGAGCAGCTCAGTATAGTGTGTGTGTGTGTGTGTTTGTGGGCCTGTCAACGTCTCTGTATTTCATCAAGCCTTTTTTTTTCCATGTGTGCATGCAAGGACAAATAAATCCTGCTGTAAGTCAGTACAATACATAGCATGTGGGATTGTTCTCTGATCTTTTTGTTTTAGTCTCACAGCTCATTCAGCGGCTTCAGCTTGTACCATGTGTGATCATATTGTGTCCGTATCACCTTATCCCCCCCAGTAGCTACTTGTGTTGTAGTCTTCCTCTCACCACTGCCTGACAGGAGGTGCCTGCTGAGATGCCAGACAGTAATCATGGTGTGTTTTTGTATAGAATATCACAAAGTATCTAATGTGTCTCTGCAATCTTTACACCCTTTCTCAAAGAAGACTGGGAAGAGAATTACCAAGGCATTACACTTTTTAGAGTCTCTTTGTGGCAGAAAGTGTGGACTGAAGCCAACTTTAAAGCAGCAGGGCCATGCACATCTTTTGAGCAAGATGCTCAACGGATAATTCAAGTTTGTTACAACTTCGGGCATCGATTGTGTCGGTGAGAATAACATTGTACTCGCCAAATTAGTCGAAAAATGAGGCAACCTCACTTAAAAGACTTCTGAACGGGCAAAAAAACACGAGCAGCCAGACGATCAAACAGGTTGTAAACAAGCCATCAGTTAAGCCATTTAAGCTTAACCATTTTATTTGGAGTTATGAACATGCACTCTAACATGAGTAATAATAATAATAATAATAATAATAATATCAATAACCAGGAAGTAAGCCTGTGAACTCAGCAGTTAAGTTGGTGAGATAATGTCATCATTACTGATAGGAATGATGCTATATGAACTGCTGTTGCTATGAACACTATATGATCTAAATGTGAGGTAATAGAATGGCTTTCCTATATTTTATAGATCTCATATTGTGTAACTGCAAGAGCTTGTGTAGCACTAAAAAGCAGAAAAGGAGATGATGCGTTATCTGCCTAAAACAAATAAGGAGACGGGAAGTAGTGATTAATCTTTTCTGGCAACAGATGAGAAGGTGTGCCAGCCAGTTTGATGGTTTTCTGTAATGAGTGACCAGTTTCATTAAAAATCCTCTACCATCCATCCATCATGTTCAAATAGCAATTTATTAGATTCAAAAATAAATTAACAGTTGCAAAATTATAAACTTGGTGTCAGAAGTGCCTTTGAATGCTACATTTTGGTGTGTGGTTTACGTGGGACAAGATTTAACGTATGGCTTTCCACCATTGTTCTTTGTGCTTGGGTTTTAAATGAAATTGAAGCTGTGCAACATGCAATAAACATCAATCAACATGCATGCTATCATTGCTAATTCTGTTCATTCAATGCATGACTAAGCCTGGAGGTACAAGCTGCTGGGAACTGAATCTGGAATCGATTCATTTTGGTGTAATAATTGTTTCACCTTCCAAATGTGAAAATAATGTGCCCCAAGTCCACATGTGAAAACTCCAATTGTTCACATGACATTGTTAACAAACTGCAAGAAATAATGGATTGGGGTTGAACAACAAAACCGTTTTTTCCTTGCCATTAGGATGTTGTACATAATGTTGATTGCATCGCAAGCAAACCCTTTATATTGCCTGCGAAAACAAATGTATCATTGTCATTTGTCGTACGCTGGCAGCTTAATTCAGCATCCCACGTATATGAGAGACGTACGCTACATAGAGTATTTGATAGTGTCTTGATAGTGCCATAGCTGTGCTAGAATAATATGAGAGATTGCTTTGAAACAGAACCCCAACTGAAAAAGATGTTGATGTTATCATTAGATCAAATCATATCGCAGACTGTCGGACACAAGCCGAAGCGGAACTGTAAATTAAGAAATGTTTTTTTTTCCTGCTGATTAACCCCAATCTTTTCATCTGAAATAGTTAAGTATAGGACACAAATGGCAGACAAAACCCCTTTTTTTTAAAACTTACTTATACTTATCGCTTTGCCCCATTTTCATTGGGAAAAATCGTCGGACAGTATTTTATCACCAAATTACGAGCGCAAACTGCTTGTGCATCTATCTTCTGTTTACTCCGATTATGCCCTAATTGGAGAAAATGTAAACAAAGCATAAGGTAAATGTCACAAAATAAAACACCAACTTTCACCTGTACCTCCTTGTATTCCACTCCACAACCCACCTGCTATTGGGGAACTTCATGCTGAATAATTCTGCTGCTCTGTTGCCAGCACTATAAGACTTTGGTAAAATTAATGTCCCAGGTGGGAAGGAAGGAATGTAAAGCAGGGCGAAGCTGGAAAAAGATGCATGATCAGCAAAAAAAACCTCCTCTTCTAAAGTAAGGTTAAAGAAATAAGGTAGAGGTCAGCCAAATACCTGCTGGTGTCCAACACCCTCAAGATCCAATCCCTTTAAAAGGTGTGAAACAGGTATGATTCAGGGTTTGATCGGAAAGTAGCTTCCTAAACATGTGGATTACTTCATATCAATACAGTCAAGGCTCAGTATTGGGACTGTGATCCAAATTAGTGTTGTTGCTGGTGATTAATTCACATGACAAGATGAAGCACCAGAACAGATTGTGTGGTCATAATTACCGGTCTTTAATTTCCTATATATGCAAACATGTTACAGTGATAAGAGGTCTGTCTGCTGCATACCTCAATTACTGTAAGTCACAGTGTACTTTGACAGATTTTATCTTTTCATCGAGATCCAAACAGTCTAATAATGTCCCTGCCATTACTACGGTAACGGCCTGTCTAAAAATCTAGATTTCAGCTTCACAAGATCTGAGCACGTTCTCCTTTTATAATTATTCTAAAGTAGGAAAGCAATATCTCTTCCTTGTTTTTTCATTTATTACCCCTACATGAAGGTAAAATGTAATGATTTTCTGACTGTTTGCCATTTTAAATTACATTTTAAACATTGAAACTTTCTTATTCTCTTAGCCCTTCTCGTTTCCTAGCTTCATCTTTTTTTGTGCCCCATAAAACTCTTGCCCTGAAGGCTCCTCTTTTTGTTTTACTGCTAAAATATTACCAGAAAGAGAAGAGAGTGCAAAAAATGTAGGCCCGAAGAACAGATGAAACTTACAAATAGCCTAGAAGTGGCAGGAAGGGTGAAAATGGCAATGAAGAGATGGCACGTTGGGGAGAAGGAGACATATACAAAGCAGTAGAATGAGAGATAGAAAGAGGCAATGAAAGAGAAAGAGAATGAGGAAGGGCAATTGAAAGAAGAGAGACTCATCCCAGGGTTAATAGAAAGGCTCCTGTGTAAATGAGCGCACAGTGCTGGGGCAATAACCTGAAAGTGAGAAGAAAAGGAAAAGGTGGGCGAATCAATGTAACAAACAGGGTGAAGGAAGGAGCCATGAACTATTAATGAGAACCCATTTTGCCTGATGGGGAAAAAGACAGGATAGAAAGGTCAGTGAATTGCCAGGCTGGGGTGGTTTGCTGCAAAAAAACACCAGAACACTGATGAACGTCGTATGAAAGGGAACATTGACCAGACTCGCCTGCGGGCACATCCAAGCTAGCACTGTGCAGAAATTATGGCTTACAGTGGAGAGAGAGACAGGCGGGGAGGGACGAAAGTGAGCAAGGACGTATGGGTCAATGCAGCAGCAGACAGCAGATGCTTCGTGCTGTAGTCGGCACGTTATTCGGTGCAGTGATTGTCAGGTGGAGGTGCACGGACGCTGAAAGCTGCTGAGAGGGGAGGAATCTCCATCTTAAAGTTGTCATGTGTAGCATATTGAAAACAGATGAATCATCAGCACATCTGACAAATTATCATTACTTTAAAGTGACTCTAATACATTTTTTTTTATCAGAGCAACGTATACAAATAAAAGAATGAGACAATGTGGAAAGGCAGCCCGTTCTCATCCCCGGCTCGTCAGATATCGACGTTTTGTCACGGCCCTTCACGTCTCACCCAGGGGCAGACGGTACCCTTTGGCGTCAGTTAGAGACGCACAAGGGTTGAATGTACCTGCAATGTAAAGCTGTCTGCGTCACAGATGACATAGTGCGACGTACTTGCCAAAGCGAGAAAGTGCCAAGAGGGGTGGAGGGTCATGCACATCACACATATTCACCCAGGAGACCGGAGTTCGCGTCATTTCCTAAACCTAATCAAGTAGGTTTTGTGCCTAAACTTAACCAAAGTAACGTAGACCTTCTGCGTCATGATAAGATGTGCGGGCCGCAAGCATTTGCACGCCGCCCAGCGACGCTAAAGGGACACCAAAGGTCCCAAATGTGAGTCACGGAAGTCAGCCAGCGATGCTTAAGGGTATCTTGCATGTCTGGATAAGAGGTAAGGGGTGCGTGACAAAACGTCAGTAGGTGACAACCTGTCATGAGAACGGGTTGCTAGAATTATCACCTAATCTACAGCTTCATTATTTATTGTTTAGCTGCCCCACAACTTTACTGTTTTGGTTAACTTTCACAAATAGCAGCTGTTTTTCAGCAAAAAGCTCTAAAAACCCACTTTACACCGACTAATTAGCACCAAATGATAGAAGGACGCTGGGAAACATAGGGAGCACTTATCAACTTAAAGAGCCTGATATTTCCTCTGGAGTTGGTCTTCTGTACAACACAGCATGCCTTAAAGGGACAGTTCCCAAAAGTGACTAAAAGTAATGTTTATACAAATTTAGAACATTACCGTGTCCATGAACATTTCTGCTCAAGTCACATCAGATTTCATCGGCAATGGTGGTTGTTTAACAACGAAGAAAACTACATCTTTTGTTTTCATTGTTGTGACCCCTCGCGCCATAATTACATACTGTGCGTTTAAAGGATTCTTCTCAATGTCACCCATTAAAGAAACCTGCAATTCATAATGTCATAAATAAAATTTAAGAAATTGTGGTGGTTCCCTCCTGAGAGTGACATATCCCTCGTCTTTGAAGGAGACTCTTATTGTCTGGCAATGTCTCTTTATTCATTTAAATCTGTACAGGAATCTTGTCAATTAGACATTTTTTTGTGAGGGCATAAAATGTTTAATCATTTGCCCCTGCTCCGGCTCTTATGTTCACAGGAGACAGTTTAAAAAGGAGCTAATACCTGTGAGGTAAAGACTCGCATTTGAAAAGATCCTTGAGATAAGATCAGGCAATGACTGAAAGGATTATACGTCGTTAACTGACCTCGTCTTTATTGATGGAAACAGAATAGAGAAAAGTAGCTAAAAGGAAAACCGTTCACCGTCAGTGGAGAGGGAGAAATGAGTGGCAGAACGCTGCCGCGGGTCTTTCTGAAAAATGAAATAATGTGATTGTCTTGTTGGCGGGGAGTTAAAGGACTTGCGCTGAATGGAGAATCCTGTTGTTGGGCCAAGTGGAAAGGAAAGCTTTTAAAAAAATATTATCCCTAACAATGGTTTCCACCCAGGGCAATGTGTGATACATGATTAGGATTGCACGGACTTGAAAAATATCACGGCCTTTCTCTATGTGGGTGAAATGTAAAGGAGCCACATTGCAATTCTGTCTTCCTAGTCCTCTCGTATTCAATAAGCTCACTTCTGGCAGATGAGATGTGAAATTGCCTGCTATCAATACAAGACCCCCTTGGTAAAAGGAATTTTCAGATCTCCCGGAATTAGATTGTTCCACCGTTCATTTTGGGTGGCTGAATATTAATGACCATTATGAATGCAGAGCTAGCCAGGCGGTGACCATGACTCCAGGGGTATTTAATAGGCCTGCAGGGAGAGCCAGGTAAGTAATCCGAAATAAGCCAAGTGAAAGAAAGGACGTCGTGTGATAATTTAGAATGAGTTCTACAGCGCAGGAGGAGAGGAGCGAAGCGAGCAGGGGAGGAGTAAGGGAAAGATTGAACGAGAAAGAGGAGTCATTGTTCTCTAATTTGCCAAGAGTGCAGTTCTTGGATAGAAACTTTTTGCCGTTTTTAAAATATTTAATCATTCCTTATGGTTGGAGACTTTTTCATGGAACAACAGCAGCATTAATAATTGTGTTTTGATTGGCATCCTTGACTTTAAAAATATTAAGTCCCCTGTGATATTTCTGGATAAAGATAACATGCGTAGGAATCAACCAGATCTTTAGCATTATGACCCTCAGAACAACACACGGTCCAACACTGCACTACAGTTAACCTTTTACTACCTTAAACCTGGAGTGCAGGACTTTTAATATAAACAAACGTCACCGTTACCTTCAAGCCCAGCTGATCAAACTGATCACTGCCAGATAAATATCTCTGTATTTCACAGTATACCAATGTCTGTGGCGATATTCCATTTAATGTGTTTTAACAAAGATTGATTTTCCAGAGTAGAAGAGGGGACCAACCGTAGCAACAAAGTAAGCTACAGCCATGGCTAAGCTACAAGCTATAGAAACATATACAAGTATCTCAGAGCTGAATGGCTTCATAAGCACATCCACAGTGTTTGTCTATTTGCTGTCACTGCCAGAAGAGGGAGACAGAACTTCTGCACTGCAGGTTTAAGGTAAAATAAAAAAGCCCAACCGTAGCATTGTCAAAAGCTACGGTTGGGCTTTTTTTTTGTTGATTTAGAAACCAGCACAACTGGATGAAATTTGTAAAACTTGGCTTAAAGTCTTTGCACCTTCGTCATGATGATTACAATAATAAACGTGGTCATCATCATGCTTGAATTGAACAGCTCTCCCTACAGAGTGTGTCGCTCTAAATTTAGTCACCTGACATCCTTCCTTCCATCCATCCATCCATCCATTTTCTTCTGCTTATCCGGGATCAGGTCACGGTGGCAGCAGGCTAAACACGGTATCCCAGCCATCCCTCTCTCCGGCAACACTTTCCAGCTCCTCCTGGGGATCCCGAGGCGTGTACTAGGCAATAAACTGTTTTCACCTTCATCCACAACTTTGAGTTTAGAATAAACAGAAAACAACTTGTATGCTTACAGAAATGCATTCAAGGTCATTCTAATGAATTTACTATAAATATAGTACTTTTTATAACAACTTGAGCTATGTGTCTAAAATGTCACCCGTGCAAAAGATGGATACGATGGAAATAATACAGTTTCTTGCTACAGTTTTCTTACAGTCTTCCTTACTGGGAAGCATTATCCTCTGCTGCCTTTTGACATATCATTGCATCCACAAAGAAAATATAGTCCTTGCTGATTTAAAGCATTCAAACTTCCCTATAAGCAAATGCGCCAGGCAGAGGATTAGTGCTAAAACTTAACTTTTGTTTTAGGACCCAAAAGCAGACAAACTTTAGGAGCAGATTGATGTGCGAGTTCATCAAAGTTAAGCACGGTTGAGTTGGAGCCAGGGGTGGGTGGTGGAGATCTGATAGATGGTCCAGAGTACTTGTCACTGGAGATCACTGGTAGGTTGAGACACGAGGAACTGCTGTTGGCGATCTGAGCACAAGAGACAAGAGTTAACACACTGGAGGAACACTAGAAGTACAATCAACACCAGAAATAACTCAGAAGCTTATGTGAGCACTGAAAGGCCAGAGAGTTGTCACCACAGGAGCTGGCGGAACAATCTGGCGACAAGTTGCGATCAGACCGGAGTTCTTTTTAGGGCAGTTGATGAGCTTGATGAGGAGCAGGTGTGGAGATCGCCAGGTGCCAGAGGGAAGAGGAGCCATGCCCGCAAAGCACACACACACACACACACACCGGTTTGCGCAGCTATCCTTGTTAGGACATTGCATTGACTTCCATTCATTGTGTACAGCCTAACCCTAACCCTGACCCTAACCTT
>JBBPCS010005415.1:0-10530 GCA_037974645.1 Hollardia meadi
ACACACACACACACACACACACACACACACACACACACACACACACACACACACACACACACACACACACACAACCTAGCAGCACAGAAGATCTATACAATCAGCAGTTTCTTTTTTTTGTCATTTATAAATACCGTATGAGTTTTTGAGTTGTGACTATAAATTTGTTTAATAGATCACAGTGACCTTGACTTTGACCTCTGACCACCAAAATCTAATCAGTTTATCGTTGAGTCCAAGTGAATGCTTGTGCCACATTTGAAGAATTTCCGTCAAGGTGTTGAGATATATCGTTCACGAGAATGGGACAGACGGATGGACAACCCGAAAACATAATGCTTCTGACCACGGCTATTGCCGGCGCGGAGGCATGAAAACACACACACACACACACACACACACTCAACACACACACTCAAACCCCGTTAATCATCCAGATGCAATGGTATTTGCACAGTGCAATAATAGATTCTTAGGCGTTGCAAACAACCTCTTTGCAACAATTCCTCTATTTAGGACTGCATGAAAAAACTTTTTCTATGAAGTTTCGAGACTCAAGGTTTGACAAATAAAAAAGATTTAATTAATAGTACAAGGTGTAGCAACTGGAGACCTGGAGACTGAATTACCCTCGTCAGATCATCTCAGCTATAATGTAACATGTAGACGTGGACATGTTGGTGAAACTCTAACATAAGGTCAGATAGCTATAATTTCTAAGTCAGACCCAGGCTGGGTCTGAGCTAACTATCTGACCCTGGGTCACCCAGCGTCTCTCCCTTTAATAACTTCCATATGAGACATTTATATCAGTCTTAAACTAGGGCATACCAACTTTCTGTCCAAATTCACCTGCATTGTCCAACCCTCACTTACATGTACAGTATTTCTACTGGCAACAGGGTCCACTGGCTGGTGTTTAGTTCCAGTATCATGGGCCATAAAGACTCATTTTACCCCCTGGTGAGGATGTTTGCATTCACAGCTTTGCATGGGCTACAGTAGCCTATATATCTGATCTGTGTTGTCTGTACCTGCCAGTCCTTACTATACTTACATAACACTAACCATGACCTGGCCTAGTAACACCACACCTGAGACACAGCCAGGGTCAGATTGGGAGGTAGGAAATTAGCCCAGAGGGATCAGATAGGGAACACTCGTCGCTGAAAATAAAGCACTAGTAGAGCAGTGGATTTATCTGGGGTGATTTGCAGACAAGTCCAGAGAGGTCCTTGCCTACCTGAATTTCAAACACCCCTGTCCTGGATTTGGTGTGCTTGGAGGACAACCCCTTGCAGGCTCTGTCTACCTGCAAAACACACACACATGATACTAATTCTTAGTAATGACTATGCATATGTTGGTAAACAAAAGGCCAAGCGGGTTAAACACACACACAGACACAAACAAAACAAAACCCCTAAAATAGAACTGTTGTTTCCATGCCACTGACCTCTTCTACCCTGATAGTGTTTCCGCCATGAAGGATTTGCTTAAGTGCATGTCTCCAGCGGCCAAACCCCACAACTAAACTCTCAACGAGTCGGTGACAAATTAGACTTCACTGTGTCTAACTCTCTCGTGCCCAGTATGAAGGAAACAGTGTGTTCCATCAAACACAGTGCACGCACACATACATGCACAAACAGACAGACTGAGTGCAGTCGGGCAGACAAATTTCAGAAAAAATATGTCTGACTAGTCAGATGGAGGACAATGATGGAAACACTGAGGCTGTAATTCTCTGAATGTACAGGTCCTGCACGTGAACCACAGCAGGAGACTCCCCAGGGAGAAACTAGGTCCTGCATTGCCAAAAAATAGATAAAAGAGTGACTGTATTATCGATAGGGAGAGGAGTCCTACGGACACAAACGGGACAGACGGAGAGGCTGAAAATGTGGATCCAGACAGTGAAGGGAGACAGACGCCAGACAGACACAGATATGGACTCTAAGTGAGCTGGCAGTGCCAACAACTGCTTCGACAGTCCAGTGATAGTGTGAACAGAGGTTAAATATAAACTCAGTAATCCCTCAACAAAAGGGCTCTTAATGTCAGTTTGCCTGGATGGTAGAGTGTAAGCTAGAGGGAGTGAAATGGAGCAAGGAATGCAGCTGGCAAAAGCCCAGGATTGTGCTACAGCCAGTCAGAGCAGGTCAGCCACTCGTCGAGTGGAACGGCTTCATGCTCAGTGCCCCCTCAATGACAAATATCACGGTCTCCTTTTGTCCAACTGGTTTCCCTGACCTTACAGAACCATACATACTCCTTTCAAGCTGGACTCACAGCTACTAATCAGAACAATGAATCCGGTGAGGAAATTATCATATGCGATCTAAGGATTAAAGCTCATCACACTTTCCATGACTGGGAGATGGTGACTAACTGGTAAGTCCCAGCCATGAGGGAGAACGATAGCCCTGAAAGTCATCCCTGTTGGATTGGGGAAACACAAAAAGGGGAATTTTTGCAATGCTTGGGAGTTGACCCCACAGCCCCTCGGTTTTCACCTGGTATTAAAATCCGATCTGAGTGATCCGATCACAAGTGGACAGCTCTGCTAGGGGCTAGCTTTCACATGTAGATGAAAGTGCTGTGAGCTATACAAATGTAAATCGGGATAGTAGGTGAAGAGGCTACACCTTTTACACCTACCTAAAAGCTAGGTGTGAAAGGTGTAATGTGTAATGTGGTGTAATGTGCACCCTTTGGATTCAGCCCACTTGCGCACAGACTTCAGTCGTATTTACTGTGACGTGTTCACTGTCATCACGTCAAGTCTGAGAGGGTGCGAGACTGCAAGGCTATATAAGGTGCTGATGGACAAGCTAAAGGCTGTAATAATAAAATGTATTTTTATTACCTCTATAGCTTATATTTCTGTATCATGATGTGGTTAAATATTATTTTTGGCCAACACAATACAAGAAATGTTTTAATAAAGTACTTGTTTTACACATTAATTATAAGTTCTTTTTGTTTTTCCAGTTGACAAAAAAAATTATGTCACAACCATATTGCAATGAATTGTGGGTAATTATATCAGTGAAGTCTGGTAAAATCTGCACCCCAAGTGGACTGCAGAAAGTCCGTTTGAGGCCCGTTGTGGACAGGATAAAATGTGGGTTTGGAACGGGTTTGGACAGCCATCAGCAATGGCAGACTTCCAGCAAACGCAACAGCTGCATGTCTGCAAGGGTGGTGAAGTCGGGATATTTGGATTCAGTTTAAGTACCTAAATTATTCAGAAAGGTCAAAGAAGCAGTGCTGGCTCCAGGCCTAGGCCACACTTTACTTTGGGCCTGAAATGAGGTGCTGACACAGTGTTACTTTCTCTTCAGAACACAACCCCGATGAGGTGTCATCTCATCCATAACTGTCAAATGTTTATTTCTCCCAATGTATTGATCTCAGTTGGAAAGCTCTTCTGTACTGCCGTAGATATATGAACCAATCTTTAATATAATAATCACCTTCCTGCACTGTACCTTCTACACTTCCTACACTAAATACACTGGGAGAAGCATTAGGGAATCCATTCAAAGATCTTTTGGACACAGTACATTTGTGTTACCATCATCAAAGAATGTTTCCATCACTAAGCCAATGCTCGGTGGCCAGTTACTTATTTCAGTGTGACCTTGCCTGAAAGTCAAAGTATGTGACCATGACTCTGTGACATCATTAATATAATAATAATAATTGTGTAGTCCTATACATAGGCGCACAGAGAAATGCCCTAAAAAGGTAAATCAGTTCATATACATAAAAAACATATCTAACGTGTTAAAAGTACTCTGGTTGGTTTCCCAGCTAAAGCCTCTAAATCCAAGTTAGCACAATGCCAGTTGACATGGCAGTGTGCATGATGAGTATGTGTAACAAGAGCTCTGAGATCAGAGGTTTGAAAGATTAGCAGGGGCTGAATGATTGACTACGAGATGCTGCATACCTAAAGGGGGCACAGTGTCAGATGCTAGCGTGCCATGCCTAAAGAGTTGGGGATAACTGAATGAATGAACGGCAGCACAAAGGCAAGAATTGCTGCAATGCATCTTAAATTATGTGGAAGGAAGGCTAAGCACTGTGGTTTGTTGTGCATATATACGAATTTGCCATCACTTATTACATATTTAAAAGGACAACTAGGAGACAGGAGAGATCTCACCATGATACAAAGAAACAACATGTACACCGCTACATTCAAGGAACAGAAGTCTAATATTCAGCTCATGTCATTTGGTTACAAAAGACTTGGAAACTTGTGAGGTATTTGATGAAATCACGTAGACAAATTGTACTTTTCTGCCCCAATACTTCTTCATTATTAAGGCTGAAACTAACAATTATCTCCAGTCATTGATAATTGGATTAATGTGATTTGATTCATCTGAATAATCCCTTTGTTCCTAAACACGACAGAAATACTAATAAATGTTCAAGTTGACATCATCTTCACATACTGTAGCTTTTTTGTCTGACCAATAGTCAAAAACACAAATACATTCAGTTGAGGGTATAGTAATAGACAGAGAACACCAGCAAATTTAAGAAACTGGTACCAGGGAATTTTGCTTAAAAAAAGACTTAAACAAATAATCGATTGTCAAAGTAGTTGCAGTTTCAGTTTTCTATGAATGAACTAATCCTTTCAGCTCTATTCAACAGCAAATGAGCTGCGACACAGCAGTTTCATACTTAACAAGTATAACTTTACTTTGTGACAAAGAGCAAATTAAGTTAAAATTACAACTGAGCATTTTGTATTGTTGTGTATTATTTATTATAGTAATATTTACTATTTTTGTTCTTTGAAAGTATACCAGGACTGATTGGCTTTACCTTGCAATATAGATGATGTTGTCCATCTGCTGTGACACAAGGGGAATTACAACTTGGAGCCCAGACCTGGTCCAGATGGCATTTCAAACTAAATAACTGCACATACTAAATGCAGATTAAATCAATTTATCATGCAATGAGTATGTGATTTGATGGATGAATATAAGTATATTGTGCTTCCACCTTTCATCAGCATGCCTACATGCCTTGTGGGAGATTGTGTGACATAAATTAGAAGTGCCTGTGAAATATGTGGTATTAAAATGTATCTTCAGCGAGAAGGCAGCGTGTCATCATCCATGCACCCACCTGGCTTCAGTTTTCAATGACACTGAATACTATCACAGCATTGTGAAGCCCAGCTAAGCCAGTCAGAGCCCTTTTGTGTGGGGGAATCCTCACCACAATTTATGTTATGTAAGTGCTCAAGAACCAGCCATATCCATTAGGGGAGATCCCGAGGTTTCTAATGGACTCATGTGAAAAGGGCTTGTTCACTTGCTTTTAATTTGTAGTTGGCTGTAGAATTAAATATTTACGAAAATAAAAAGAATTATCTCTTGGGTTTACGAAGTCCACTTTCTGCTTTGACTGGCAGATGATTCTGATTGGCCCACTACTCCGGAAGTAGCTGTTTGGATGCCATGGCAACAAGTGGGGTTTCGAATGCGAAAAGTAAAAGCAAACATCTACAAGATCAGTTAGGTGTAAATTAATTTCTTAGTAAATTTACTCATGTAATCACAATTAGCACATTTAGGAGTAGGCCAACTGGCACTCAACTCAAATAGTTCAGATTTGTCTGCAGCATTTCTGAGGAGAAATTGTACTTTTTAAATCTATAGCTTAGATTATCTGGTGCCTGTAGTTAGCGTAGCCTACTAACTGCAGATTGACATTAAACATTCAAAATGTGTCACAAACTATGAAATATGGTGCATTTCTTTCCTTAGAACTCTCCAACATTATGATAAAGTAATCAGACTCACCTCCACCTGGACTATTTTCAATAATAAAGTTTTTTTTACAGACAAACATGCATATTAAAAGATAAGCTATAAGTGCAGGGCTCTCCATTGCGGTAGTATCTGCATACTTTATCAACCACAGCATGAATGAATTTGTACACAGAAAGCATTGGCATGTAGGCTAGTTAATCCCCTCTTTTGCACCGCGCAAAATTGTGGATTGAGGTGATAACATTTTTTATTAGGAAAAGTAAAAAATTGCATCTATTTTTTTTAAGGCCAAATATGTAAGTCTTGTACAATGGTTGAAGATCAGAGTTACATAACAGTTCATGAACTTGACTCTTCAGAGAGAGAGTGGGGGGAGACAAGCTGCCAGGCTCCAGACAGATATCAATAGACAAATGCTTTAGAGGGACACTCAATCCGGGCGGTGGGTTTGTTTGTGTGTGTGTGCTTGTGCTGGTGAGAGCAGGACAAAGAAAGAGAGAGAGGAGATGCCTTCCGAAAGTGTTTGATCTCTGGACCCAACCCAATCCTTCTCACCCCAATGTATTTTCTTCTAAGCTTTTATGCTTCTATTTTATATCTATTTTCTAGGCCTTTGACAGATGGTGGGAAAAACACAGATGCAGCAGCTGTGAGAAAAAAAAATGCACACATGCTGAAACACACACTGACAATGATGCACACATTCACACCAGAGACAGAAAGAACCAGCATGGCAAACATAACAATGCTGTTATTGGAACGTGTGACTGCGCTGCTGACACATATTGGCGTGGTGCATTAGGTAACTAGCATAACCTCAGTCATTAGCCTTCAAGGGGAAAAGGATGGCCTATGAAATGTAGACGCACAATAACATGATTTGATAGTGAATGTGATTGCGTGTGAGTTTTCAGACTGTGGAAGTCCATGGAAACTGGACAGCACCTGGTAGTGTCAATCTGCAGTAGATGATGTCAGTAATCTTCATTTGGCTTGGAACATGCAGAGCAGGGGGTCAGTAAACTGCTCCTTCACTCTGTGTGCCATCTTCTAAATCTACATTCAGTGGTAGAGGCAGAGAACAGAGAAAGCGAAGATTTACAAAATCTTGAAAAACTCGTGTTAACCCACCAAGTGAGTTTACCGGATAATTATTTTTTGCACAGCAGAAAGTCAGAAAAGACTGGATGATATTTGAATTTAGCATTTTCTGGATTTTTTTTTCTACAAAAGAACTTGAAGTTCACCCAGCATTTGAGTATTGTTGGGGGTGAAGACAACGAAGTTTCTCAAGTGCAGCTTTGGTTTGAATGACGTAAATCAGCACCCAGGCATTTGCAAAGTTCAGCACAGTGCAAAAAAAGAACAACGCTGATCTGAACGACAGCATCTGCACAGATTACACAGAGAAACAAGGCACCCCACTGTCCTTGGAGCCTGTTCAAGGAGCAGTGAGTGGGTTTGTTTCTTTCTACTCAGTCAGTCTGAGAAGACAATGTCTCCTTTTTGTCTCAAAGGACAACCGCAAGGTTGTCCTCTGTCCCCTTAGACAACCTTCCCTTGTCACATTTGGACTGTAAGCATCACGGTGGGTTATGTCACAAAAGCTCCATAACAGGACGATCTTTAACCCTGGCATACCTCTCAGTAGGCTAGATCTCTCCCGTTTAGCGACTCATTTCTTTGGGTTATGCAACTACTAAAAAATATGATTTGTGTTGCTTTCTACTATCTTTTTCCGTATATTTTGACTGTTAAACACCACACCAAGCCGAATTCTTTGTATGCGAAAAAACTTGGCAACAAACCTGTTTCTGATTCTTACTCTGATAATGCAATGGATAATGGCAAGAACATGTTCATTCATGTTCATTATGTCAACAACTGAGGTCGTTTGTTAACATCTTTGAACATTTGGTGATGATGACAGTGACTTGAGGCATCCAACAGCAGTGGAATCATATGAGCACACTAGAATATGTATACCACCAGAAACTGTTTGAATGCCCAGAAGGGTTTCCAGGGCCTGTAAAAAAGAAGCTCAAGTAAGTCACTTTACACTACCTGCCTAGCAGCAAACACTAATTAGAGCTCAACCTATTGTGCAAGTTAGACAGAAAAGGGGGGGGGGGGGGGGGTGCTGGGTAGAAGTCATTGCTGCTCCAGTTATACAAACGTTCAGTCAATGCCAAAGTGAGCAGGATGTCTGTGGGAGCTGCTTGGAAGTGGAACTAGACTGAATAGACTTCTGATTAATTAGGAGCAAAAACATCCTCTCTCAACAAGTGTCAATCTGTCTGTCTGGAGGCGAATCTCCACCTGCAGATTACATTCAAGGGCCTAATTGAGTTGGTTTCGAGCTTGACAGGCATCTTCTGGCATTCTTTGTAGCTCTCCAAGAGCAATGGGAACAAAAGCCACCAGGAAACCAAACTGCGGCAGAGGAAACAGTGAAAGGCACACTCAAAAAGAAAGAAAGACAGAAAGAGAGAGAGAGAGAGAGAGAGAGAGACAGACAGATCTTGCATAACCAACAGCACAGGACATTACACGGCAACAAATCACATAGCAACAAATGAGAAGGCAGAACGTCAATTAGAAAAAAGGCACACAATTAGTTTGTGATCTCTGTCAGCTACAAGAGATGTACGATATAACCTCAGCATCATCCCCTTCAAACACGGTTACACAATCTGTTCCAAAATCAGCCATACATAGGTACAATGTTACATTACGGCATTTAAAAATGAAAAGAAAAAAATCTAAATCATATTCTTGCAGCAACTCATAGCTCCTCTCCACTGGGTAACTGCCTTTTAACTGCACATTTGATTATAAACTCTAACTCAGGGTTCCCCAAGAAAAATATAAATTAAAATGACAGATGAAATTAAGTTGGTAATTGTGACATTTCTCGTTTCTGACTTGACACATCCAGACAGAAAATAAAGGAGAATGACTGACAGAATGCATTTGAGTTCAGATTGAGGTTTTTATACCTTTTACCTCAAAATTAAAGCAGCAAACAAATGGTGCTTCTGTAGTTTGTGAGACTCTGCATGTCCCTGCTGTTTAAAAAAAATAAAACTATTGCAATAGTCCTGGTGTGTATGGTACTATATGGCTTTCTAACTTCTGTTTATCTGTATTCTGTTCCTATCTACCTCCATTTTTCATAATTCCCTCCTGTAAATCAATCAAATGTTGTTTTAGGTTATCCTATTATGGCTGCTTTTAAAATTCTTCAAAAGCGGACAAGTACAGGAACAAGCATGGGAACATTTTGTACCTTTTCTATCTCCTTCTGCCAATCCCCTATGTTGTTAGTTCTCTGAACAGCTTTCTTTCTGTTCATTATCAATGCACGGCCGATTAGCACATCCCCACAGAGAGCCGGTTGGCCATTCATTCAGGTTTCAATGGGAATGACGCAAATCCCTGACCTGTTTGGTGCCCTGTGGCCTGGACCTGCTCTTTTGGATCGCGGCTCTCTTGCCTCTAAACACCTCTACTGGCACCCTTAGAACAGCTGAGAGATGGCCAGAACCTCCAAGTCTACCTAAGGGGGTCCCATAGACCTGCTGCGGTCCTGCTGAGGCTCTCCTGGCACAATTTTATGTTGTTGTGACCTTAAATAAACGAAAGCAGGGTTTCGTTACATAATTGCTTATTTTGCACCAAAGTATTTCAGCTTGACCTGAGAGAAACCTATTTAATTATACCCATTAATGTTTGTCTGTGTTACCTCCTCGGTGTTGCTGGTTAGCTGGTATTACATTTGGCTACTTTATTTACCCATCACTTAAATGTAAGTGCTGTCAAACAGCATTTCTGTCGATGTGTCTACGTGTAAGTATGTTCTGCATATGTACATGCATGCATACAGACACCCATTACATACATATGAGCCATATGACACCTTTTCTTACAGATACTACTTAATCTTATAATATATATCTGGATCAATCATAGTTAACACAAATGTGTTCTAAATATTTACCTCACTCACAATATATATGCAATATCACCAAGATTGTTTTTTTTCTCGCCTCCATGGCCTTATTATTTTCTTGAGTTGCTGTCGTCGACCAGTCAGATATTCATTCATATTCATTAGATTAACAGCCTTTTTACATAAATATCATTATCATTATTACTGTGACACAAATCAGACGCACATACTTACACAAACCTTCTTGTTTTCTTCTGCCTTTTTCTGATTTAGCAGTAAAGTAGCAGTAGCATAAAGTAGCCGTTTACGAACTGCTACTGCTTTACTGAATTTCTTTAAAAGAATATATGTATTTATTTTACCATGCATTGTTATAACCTTCCCTTTCTTTGCGTCTTTTCATTTAATTTTGGAGCTGTTCATTGGCTCCCATCAGCTCCCTCATCCAGGTGTGATTTTCTCCCACTATCAAATATTATGAAGTGTAGCTTTGGATGAAACAAGCTCTTTTTAACCATTAAAAACCATTTTCATGCTTTTGTGTCCATTTTGTTGCATATTCTGATGGAACCCTTCTCTATGGACACTGTATTACATGTAGTGAGAAGACAATAAGAGTGATAGGTTTGATATAATAACGATTAAATTAAATTGGAGGGGATAATTATGTTAAATACATTCTATTATTAATCCCTCAGTATCTCACTGATGCTGGAGACATGAGACTAAACACAAGTCCAGCTACTGAAACTGTTATTAGATTAAAATATG
>JBBPCS010005416.1:0-10529 GCA_037974645.1 Hollardia meadi
CCCCCCCCCCCCCCCCCCCCCCCCCCCCCCCCCCCCCCCCCCCCCCCCCCCCCCCCCCCCCCCCCCCCCCCCAACGAGGCTTCAGAGGGCGTCCACATGCCTTTGTGAGAGTGTAAGCACTTGAATGTGTTTGGTCTGTTAGTCATCTTATTCATTTTAGTCTCACAAGTTATATCCCCAAAATATCACTCCCAGACTTGACCTCTTATCTGCCTCCTCTGCATGTCTGTCTGTTTGCTTATTTATCCCTCTCTTTTCAGCAAAAAAAAGAGAAACAAATTCTCAGCCTCAATGTGATGGCAATCCTCTAAAACGTTCCCAAAAGTTGACAGTTTGTTCTAAGGACTTTATGTCAGCTAGTGGCTGTCTGAGCTTACTGTTGTATTTGGGTAAATGATAAAGAAAGCTGCATGTTATCGTGGTGCATCATCACACCATAACAGAGAGGGAGCTTGCTGGGTGGAGGTAACACCAGCAAATTGAGGCAAACAATCAGAATCTTTCATACCGAGCATCAGATGGTTGATATGCATGAAAACAACAAAACCAAATCCTTGGTAACTTCCCCAGTCTGTCAGTCCCATGTCTACTGTATTATTGTATCAATAAATATACAGATATAAGAAATATAAAGATACATCAAACAACATTTTTTTCTCCAAAATATTATTATTGGGAAAATTTACAAGCTTCTAATACCAAAAACTTGTTTAAAAAAAATAAATAAAATCAATCACTTCTCACTGTATCATCTTACAAGACAAAGCTGGAATCAATTAAAGGTGTAACATCTCTCTGTAGATGCCTTTCCAAAAAAAAAAAACAACACATACTGTAAACAGATCATCTCATGGGGATAAGACACATTCAACAGTAGCTTCAGTGATCAATGGGCAGTAAATGCATGCAGGTTTTGCAAAGAGGCCTGTTATAAGCAGCAGCTGACAATTTGGGGACACACATCAATATTTAAACGCACTTAGAATGACCGTTTCAAAACACATTAGAGTAAAACTGCTGTTGCATCAGACTTGTTTTTACAGTAAATGTTGCTTTTTATTGTTGTACTGGATCTGAACTTCATTCAAAATGCAATAACAACTTGCATCATACCCATATAAGCTCTTCACAAACAGGCGTGAGTGTGCACACACTTTGAGACAAATGTCTTGCGCAGCCTTATATTTGACCGAGCAGTGTTCTGGCAGCAGTAAACCAATGTGCCAGCGTTGTGCTCCCCGCTTACATAACGCTGGTAGATCTGACTTATTGGCTGCTTGGGATCTCTAACAATAGATAAAAATAGGATTATTCCCGGCCTTTATATGATGGACAACCATCATTCTTTGTCGTGCAACCTGCCTATGCTCAGTTTCACATTACAATATCAACGAGTGAAAACAAAAGGCAACATTAGGCATTCTTAATCCCTTAAAGCTGTTTCATGTAATTTAATAAATAAGCTGCTCCTCTCTCTGCTCCGCTCTCTTACCCCCCACCCACCACTGGGAAATGACTCATGCATATTTCAGCAGTGTGTCTGCCCATTCTGAGTGCAGCTTATCATGGCTGCATGCAGACGCCAAATCAACCCTCTTTTCCTTCTCCTCTTTCTGTCTCTCTCTCTCATTCACCCCTCCAATGCCCTGTTCTTCATCACTATTCAGCATTTCAGAACATGGAGAGAAAGGCCGAGAATAGAGACACATATTTCCTCCTCATGAAAAAACGTCTACAAAAACAACACTCTCCCTTTCCCACTGAGGTGTCTGCTTGCCTTTGGCATCCTAAAACACACACACAATTATTAACTTCTACTGGAGGAAAAAGTTTGCAGAGTCAAAGTCCTTGAAAGATGCGGTATAGATCAATTGGTGTTCAATATGCACAAATCCAATGAGTAAAACCTTTGAGGGTGAGTGTGTTTTCTTACTCTGAGGATATTCCCACATTTAGAAAGTCATTAACAAACTTCACAACAGTCCTCTATGCATGGTTTCTCCTTGTGGGCCAATTGAAACAGGTCTGTTAACTCTCAAAACAGAGCAGGTAAAAAAATCTAGTCAAATCAAATAATCAAAGAGCACCTCACACTTAAGTCTGGGCATGAACAAGATGTATGATAGTGTTTACAGTGTGTAAACATCTGTTTACTGCTTTCCAGTGTGCTGGAGATGCCTAGGATGCTGACCTATAGGGAAATGCATTCTAGTGATGGGGCACACCAAGCATAATTACTTAACTGATTGAAGCACTGTAATTTTCACTTTAATTAAAACTATTCCCAGGCAATTCTGATAATCACACATAAGTGCGCCCACAGCAAGCACAGTCCAGCATCGCTAATGAACACTTACACTACCCAAACTGACAGCTAAATCCTAGAACTTTTACCACAACCAGTCTATCAAATGCAAAGATGAGCACAAGGCAACGAGAAGCAAAGACATAGCATTAGTCTGTGCCTCTATTAAAATGACAGATTTGTAAAGCATAGTAAAGAAAAGGGGGAGCGCTGTAAACATTTTGTTTTTGGATTATTACATTGTGCTTCAAACTTGTACTTGCTGCTGTAAACAACTATATCTCACAAGCTTGAGTTACTGCTGCAGATAAAAATTGGATACCATGATGTTTTTTAGGTTTTTATGCAGAACAGAGGGGTTTTTTTAAACTGTCGGGCATACCTCCCAAGAGGGCACAAGGAGGCACCGGATGGTTGCATGGGCCGCACAAAGTGAGAGATGTGAGGCAGAGTTACTAAGCAAGGTGAAAGCGACGGATGCATTCTAAAAACAACAGGAAGGTAGTTATTGTAATGTGATCCCCTTATTTGGCCCATCAGCTGTTAGACTGATGAGCTGCAGCGGCTGTGAGCCACAGCTCATGGACGCATTAAGGTACTTTAAAACTCTTACCATCCAATTGCCACAATTTCCATCAAAAATCTAATTTCTTCTCTGAGTCAAGACTTAAATATGAACAAATATGAAGCACATATTTTCACATTTGGTGTGACTCACACTTCCCTGTGATATTCTGAGATGTCAATTCTGAATAGACATTCAATCTCCTTTTGAAAACAAAGAAAAGAGGCAGTTCTTTTTACTCCAGAATGTGCCTGAGAATCATATTGTTTTAAAATGTTATCACGTTCTGATTTATCAAATTAAAGCAGTGACAATCGCCGGTACATTTATGGGTATGGGTAAGAGGAACTGCTAAAAGGTATAGGCTACTTTTACTTGTGCAAATTACCAAAATGTAAAAAAAAAAAAAAAAAAAAAGGGAAAAAATGATGCTCATGTTGCAAACAATTAGTTTGACATCGTGGCCAAACCGTGTAATTACAACATCATGTGATGCACACTTGCCAAAAAAAGACTTTTTCCCTTAAGCTTATGATGTGAAAGATGCAGCTGTAAAACTGTGGATACATTTTTTTTGATTGTCACAACCCCAGTGAAGTGACACCAAATCAGAGTTTCATCCATTCGGTCCTTTAACATTTTGAAAGTCCATAAAACCCACACAATTAAATTATTTTAGCCCTGATCAAGTTAGCAGAGGGCTAAACCGGAAGTTAGTGGCTCTGAGGGGGAAGTCTCTAATGCCTCTAATTCTGCTCTAACGTGGAAGCTATGCATTGTGTGGCCATAGAGCAAGCTATGCTGCTATACTGGAAGGTCCGAGTAATTTTACAATGAGGAAGTTGAACATTTTTGGCTTCATGCATCACTGAGCAGCTTTAATAGGTATGAACGGGGCCCCGCCTCCAACACTGTATCCATATTTCCCTTATTAGATCCATGGTTGTAGCCCACAGCTCACTAACTGACTCCATGGTAATATTATATTCATGTTTAAGTGCCTAAAAGCCACCAAACTGTGGGAACTGTAGCTCCAACAAGTACTCAGAATGTCTGATCAACATGGTTCTTATATTCCTGGGACACCAATCCATTTATACACATATTTGAACTGTGTCAAAAACCTGTGAACATATAATACAGTTTAACTGTGGGAGATGAACAGTTGTCTTGATTTTGTCTCTTTTGATTTTGGCACTGTCTATACTGTCCATCCTCTTAGCGATGTATTTGCAATTTGGTTATAGGTTGATACTCGTAATATAATCATAATATTTAACAGTAAGTAAGCAACTGTGTCTGGCTAGAGGGTCTTGCCTAAGGACACATCAAAAGTGTTGTTGGGATTATGCACAATGTCACAGTGTCCTGTGTTGTACCACCACTGAGTACTTAACATTCGTCTTCTACAAAACCACTCACCTTCCTCTCTTAACAAGAGTTGTTTACTGGCCTTTAATAAAAAATCCATCCATAAATATGCACTTCTATTTTCACTTCACCTTCAATTTCATATCATGCAACCAGCTATGTTCCCGACAAAGTCATCATTGGCTAATCATGTTGAAGAAGTTAGTGCATATGACATTATTTCAGGATGTGCATTGGGCAGGACTGACTCACAGCAGTTTATATCCAGAACTAGAACCGGTTAACATTTGTGATAGGCAGCTACATGGTATACTGCTGTATTGGTCTGATACCAGGGCTGTGTCTAATATGGTGTGGATTGACTTCCTCTTGCTGGCTCCGAGGTAGTGAAGGGGATTTAAACTATTTTACCTCTCCAGATCGTCACACCTTCCCTCAGGCCCTCTCACTCCGGTGCCTTAAATATTAATGGTAAATCGGCGGATAGTGGATGAGTGAGGAGGGGAGAGGGCTGACAGCTTAATCATGGAGGCAGCAGCCTCCCTCTCTCCTCTTTTTAATGCTGTGGGCAGCTGTCACCACGACCTACATGATGTAATCACCTCCGTAACCCTGATATGGGCCACCGAGGGCTTTGCAGCGAGAGATAGAGACAGAAAAGGAGTGGGAGACCTTGGGGATCTTCCAGCACAGAGAGTAACTATGAAGTCATAAGAGGGTGGAAATAACTCCAAAAAAAGGCGTGACCCCACTTTTTGGAAAAAGTTGTACTGTACCACTGTCTGCGATAGTTCTTAAACACTTAAACACAACCTTAAAAGAGAGTAAGAGCTATTAGTAGTACCTAGTGTTGCTATTTTCCCCTGTCCCCTTGCAGTTACCGAACACAACAGACATCTGTGTTGTTGTTGTTGTTGTTTTGTTTTTCTGATCTCTATCATCTCTACATCACAACTTCTCTTTTTATTTACAGATATTGCCCTTATTCATAATAATATGATCTGTCATCACATTAACATGAGATATCATAGATGTTGTTCTGGAGGATGATTATTTAGCTAGTCACTTAGCCTAAAGTTGGATTGTATTTTATGATACAAATAAAACGATGAATGTCACGACTCATTTCTATTCTGTAAGCATGGCTGACGGACAGACAGCAATCAAATAGATGACTTTCAATCCTGAAAAAAAAAAAGAACAGATTTTCTCCAGACATCAGAGATTGGTTCATAACTTATTTATTCATCTCTATTATGTAAACAAAAAGAAAGTCATGAGAGATCACAGCTGATAAGGTAAGACCAAAATAGCAACCACAAGCAGTTACCTCATTTAGTAAAGCACTTTATACGTGACATTTTTAAGATGCTACGTAAAGAGAGAGTTAAAGCCCCAGGCATTTTCATGGCAATAAACCATGGATGGGTAACCCTTGTATCCTCGGAAAATGGGGAGAAAACAAGGATTGAACAGTCAGAGTGGCACGAAAACAGTGGGATAGCCTCTGCCTCTATCCTGTAATTAGTCTCCATGTTGAATTGAGTGGTGAGGCATATTAACAGGTATGGAAACGAAACCAAGATAATGAAGGTGAACAAAGGCGTGGACCTTGAACAATTCTGCCTTCTGTTGTCACTGTATGTAATAAGACGATTTCAGTCAGTCCTTCAGGTATTCTGACAGCACACAGAGGGAAATATTTCGATGCACCTTGAAGGTTTTCATCCGAGGATGTTACAGTTTTGTTGTCAGCACATCTATAATTTACGACGCCAATACCTTCAGTTCGGCACTCGCTGCTGTTTCCAAAGTTTTGAATTTCAGTTGGAGAAAAGATACAGCCGAGAGAGCTGGAGACATTTGCAGCCAGAACAAAATGGAATACCCCTTTTGGGTTAGATGACTTACAAAAATACAGAAAAAGGTATGGTGCATGCAGTTATGGTTTTGTGGTACGTAACTGAGAGGCAACTGGAGAAGAAATTGTGACTTGAACGCAGTTGAAGTTTTTGCAGTACGAATGTTTGTTTTACTCAGCTTTCACATTCTCTACTGGCGATGGAAAACTGACATGTGTTTTGGATTTTTCTTTTTCTATTGGGCAATTCAGATTGTGTTGTCATCTCAACAATTTATAATTAATATGCAGAAAATCTAGTTGCAGCTAGCATTGTTAGCATAGGCTGAACTGATGGCCACTCTATATGCTCCCCATTGGCTAACATTTTAAAATCAGTAAAATGTGTCTGTGGCCCTAAGATGACACAAGCAGGACAGGAACTGATAGAGGGAAGATTGTATGGCATAATGGAAGCTTCTTTGGAGACCTTGGCTCATTATCTGTCTCCAAGTTACAGTATTTCCCACGTGGAAAGAAGGGTCACAACCATAACAAGGATGAAACAGATCACTGCTACCCGTTCTGACCAGTTAAAATCAATATAATTGAAGTCATTGATGCAGCACTAGCCATGCGTTTTGAAAAAGGCACACCGGACAGTAAGACCAAAGGCAAAAATCAAAAAGTTGCCCTCCTTACCCCATTTATAGGATAAGTCTTCCACCCAAGCTCTCCAAGCACAGATGTCGTATCCAGCAGCACAACTGAAATGGGCAAAAGAGGAGAGGGGAAAACACAAACATTAGTAATCTAAGTCCCATTTTCACACTGGAAATTGAAATATCAGTCATAAACATGTTCATTTAGACATTTTCATATGACCAGAAATGACTTTTTCGGATGAATATTTATGAGTGTGGCGGTGTGAACAGTGGGCGCAACATTTTGTGCCACTCGCGACACAATTTGGCGACTGATGGATTGCAGTCAGATTGCTGTCAACAGTCTGTCCCCCCTCCCCAGTCGTCCCATTCTCTCATCCACAGCTTTGCTTCAATCTCGACAATATGCTCTTCTTTTGCCTAGCACCAAGCCTGTTGATGAGATATAATCAGGGATAGATCTGTCCTCATCTATTCTCATGCCATGAGAATATGTATTTCATTTTTACCAAATATTAATCAATATCCTGGTATGGTTTTTATGTATGTGAATTAGTGCTTTGGTATTGCATTTTCCTAGAGTTTAATATACAGTGATATCAATCTTGGTACGGCATAATAATATCATTGTCAGTTGAATCTTACCTTCCAGGTGGTGTTAAAAAAAACAAAGCAATTTTACCCTGGAAAATATTGCTATCCTTGACAATATTTGGTCTTTCTCTCAAGGACAGTAGATTTAATAATTCAGGAGGAAAGTGTCTCTCCTAGTAGCAAGTGACTTATGGTGAAAAGGAGCAGATGCAGTTTCCTGAATTTACCTTCAATGTGAAGCCATCATAATGTCACTAAATAAAAAAAATAAAATATATATATATTTTACCTAAACTTGTGACAACATCAGGGAACAGACAGTACACACAGATGCTATATTGCATTTTCAAAATCCATAAATACTACATGGAGCCCATCCAGACACCTTATCACATGTGCCAAATGCACAACTTGTGTGACAATAAACTTATGTAGTGATTATGTGTGTGGAAACAAATGGTATTCCAGGTAAGAGTGAAAGCTGGTGGAAAAACAACAAAACTCGACCCAAGTGGCTTGTTTAAAGCCAATCATTTCGCTCGTATGCTACGGGTCATCATTCATTCATGATTCATCTCATCATCAGTTACCAAAAATTTCATCTTTAAACTTGTCCTTGAGCAGCCATTGACTCAGATCTACAGCGTTAAGCTGTGAATTGCGCACACTTATGCCGACACTGACAAATCATAGTGCGTTCTTCTTTGTAGATAACGACTGAGCTTTAAGTGTCAGTTAGACATGAATGTCCATTTAGCGATCCTTGGGGGGCTCATTATACCAACACAAATCTCCATCAGTGGCAATATTTCCAGAATAAATCTCCATGAACATAACTGCTCTGGGAATTACAACTGAATGTACATCACATTGATTGACAGAGATTGTCCAAACATCTAACTGAGGTTTTCATTGCGATGTGCATCTATGCGTCTTTCGTGTACAACTAAATGCTCCTCTGCTTCCACTCATCTCCCACTGAGCTGTTGTAGGACACACAGTGGCACAATGTAACATCTGTTTTGTATCGAGCAAAACGGCTTGTATCACATCTTCCAAGATTTAACATAAAAAACTCCCCAAAAAACTCCCAAAAAACAGGATATGGGTGTGTTGTCAGAGTCAACAAATACATCACAGGAAAGAAATTCAGGTTGATGCTGGCTGACACAAATATAAACAAAAACTAAAAGACCTTATTCTGTAAATTTTGTCTCTTTATGATTGAGGTTATCTGTAACAAAATAACTGTTGGATCAAATATAAAATATCCTTCAAACTTAGTAAAGTAACCTGTTCTTGTTTGAACCAATCTTAAGACTGGACCGCGTTTGCTATATCTAATCTATAACAAGAGCAATTCTGAAGAATGATAATGGATCCATGATTTCATATTATATACGTGTATTATAATAACATGTACTGTGATAATCATATTGTAAAATATAAAACTGATGCCATAATTCTAATAAAAAGGGTGTTTCTCTCAGTGGGATACAGGGACTCACACCATTTAGTGGAGTTGTCCAATAGCAAAATGAGAAATTGCTTAAATTCACTACAGTTTTCCTATCCACAAAAAAGTGTCAGAGGGTATGTGGGTGGGAAACAGAGAGTATGGGCAGGCTGCATGTGTGTGTGTGTGTGTGTTCTTATTTTTTGTTGAGAAAGTTTGAGTTGCAGTAGGTGGTGCTTCCCCATCTCTTCTTTTGTCTTCCCCATCTCTTCTTTTGTCAGACCATAGTGGCATCATGCTATCTGCCCAGTTCTTCTTGTCTTTTCTCTTTTTCTTCTTCTCTTTTCGCCAGATCGTATTTAATACTAAAGACGTCACCAGAAACTGACCCTTTCGGAACAGCAAATGCAAAGAATGTAATGAATCCTGTGGTGTTATATCAATTTAAGATACATTTGAGAAAATATAGCAGATTAGTCTATTGACTGACCATCATGTTCATCATAACCAGGGAAGGATTCATGCTGATCATTTCATTCTCTTCTTGCAATCCCGTCCTCTCAGCTGTGCTGGCTTAGTTTAATATTCCCTTCACGTTGAACAGTTTTGGATCACTTCCAGTGTCTCTGTGTGACTTTTTCTGCCCAGAGATGCCAGGTCTGTGCTGTATCAGTGCCAGTGCCAGGCTGGAGGACTAGTTGGCAGCGCCTTTGGCGTTAATGGACACCATTAGACCACTTTGGACAGGTAAGCAGCACAGTCACTGGAGTGCGGCCTAATCACTGAGATTTGGCTTTGTCGCTCACTACAGTTAGCTGTTTCAAGTTAGGGCTGGGTGATAAACGTTTGCCGAGTGTGCTGCTTCAGCTCACTGTGGCGCTGCCTGTCGCCTGCCCTGCATGTGATATGGGGGGGTTAGGGGGGCAGGGATATCCTCACAGACAGAGAGAAGACCTTAGAGCAGAGTAAAATAATGACAACGCACATTATCCATAAATGCAACAAAAGGGAGACTTTTTATTTAAACACCAGTTGAACAAACAGAATGCAACAACTGCGGCCACTCTGCTCACATTAACACGCTGACCCTCTTAAACCACACCGGGTTTGTTCTCCCCAGCTATACCGAGCTTGTTATAATAAAGTGAACCTGCGTTATTCTCCAAAGATGAGCACATTGGTGACAAAAAAGTAACAACGTCAATTATATACTGGAGTGGTTTGGATATTATCGTGGTCTGCAGTCAGTTCCAACCAAGATGTGAAACGTAACAAAACTTTTCCATCAGTTACTACAGTGAACACACCATTACTTTAATCAATTCAAAGGCAAGATTACAGATAGAGACAGATAAACCGTGTTTGCATCGTTAAAGGTTTACATTATGTTAGTGTGTAGAAAAGTAGCAGAGAACAAGAGAAGTTTTTATCAGGTTTGAATCAGGAAGCACCACCAAACAAAATACTCGGTTGGTTATAGTAGCTTAACTGTTTATCAGATAAAAGCTTTTTATAATACAAAATGTAGTTGGAAGGTAGTGTGTGTGTGTGTGTGTCAGGACATATTTGCATGTGTGTGCACTCTGATTTGGGTAAATGTCTTCTGTGCAGCGTACCTGCCAGTGAACACAAAAACTGACTACATGTACATATCCATCCTCTCTCTCTCTCTCTCTCTCTCTCTCTCTCTCTCTCTCTCTCTCTCTCTCTCTCTCTCTCTCTCTCTCTATATA
>JBBPCS010005417.1:0-10529 GCA_037974645.1 Hollardia meadi
ATGTTGCAGGGCTCAAGGCACACTGAGAACATGTTTAGTTGAACGTAGAGAGGACAGAGAGGGACGGCTTGTTTTTTTTAAATTTCATCTTCTTTGTTTTATTTATTGAAAAGAAATGTAAAACTTTCACACTCCAATATCAGCACAAACTGAGGGGAGCCACCTCTGACTCCCCTCCAATTCCTAGTTAAGCTTACCTGGTTGATAAGAACAATATTCTTTTTTTTTTTTTTTTACTTTTTAAAAAATGTTGCAGAAAAGATACACAGCAAGATGTTTTCATTGTGTATGCTGGGAAGGGAGTTCAGATAACGATTCAAATAAAGAAAGATCTTTTGGAGCAGCAATGCGTGACTGGGTTCTTTTTTAATCTATTTTAAAATTACAGCTTTCACGTACTCCAAATCCCTCGACGCCACACTGAGTTTACCCTGCAGCTTTCCTGCTCCTCTCGAGTGAAGGCCGGTGACAAAAGCAATTAATTTCTCAGGAGATGGGGAGAGCTGTAGCGTCAGTCTGCAGCAGAGAGCTGGTCTGTTTTTAGCTATTTCCACCTCCATCATCCTCCCTGTGACATGGATTCCCAGCGCCTCAGCCTGATCCTGGGGGGGGGGTTGTCTGTGGTTATTTTAGGCCTGACAGGGAGGAAAAGGACAGCTTAGAGACTCTATGAAGTACAACTCAGAACACCCAGGCTGCCCTCTATGCTTTAATGATGGGTTGGAGAGTATGGCAACAAAGAAAATGAAATCAGTGAATCAGCAGCCACTTCTCCACTGCCCTGACTCATTATGAATAACATCAGGACGGACGAAGCACTGGGCTGCAGGCGTGTGGAATTTGTAAAGAGCCACAGACACGAAACAAGGTGTGTGTCTGTCGGAGAGAGCCAGAGAAGCTGAGAGCATCAGTATGCAGAGAGAAAGGGATGCCAATCAGCCGTGGCACCCAGGGAGACAAAAACTTGCTGTAACCCCCTCACTTCTGCCCCACTGACTCTATTTCCCTGTTCACAACAGTTTGATTTGGAAGGCACGTTGTATTAAAAAAAGGCCCTTCTTTAAGCCATCCGCTGTTTACTGAAGTGAAGTTAATTGGTGAAGTCATGAAGGAGTCTTGGCTCTCCTCTTGATTCATGTAGACCAGCATGGCCTAAATGAGAAAATTGAAAATTCTTCCCCGGTCAGTGCTGCTATCTGATGTGAGTGAGTGTGTGTGTATGTGCCTCTCTCAGCAGGGGCTCTGGTGGCCTATATCTCAGGTTTAATTACCCACATGAAACAGTAGGCAAAATGTCAGCCTGAAATAAGCTACACAGAGCACTGATGGAGATGGTTTCCCTGAGGAGATGGGGCTGACTTGTTCAAAGGAACAGTTGAAATAGGTAGGTAGAATGTGGTTCTATCAATAATACAACTATGAGCTTGATTTTTCATCCAGTCACATGTAAAAAATTGGTGGTTTGGTTGCTTATCCGAGCTTGCAGTACTCACACACAAACACATTCACTACATTTTACCTTCTTTTCCACCTTCCTGTAGTGGCTGGGGACATGTTTAAAACTGTACTTCTCTGCCTGACCAGCTGGTGGCAGTACAGTCAATGATGTTTGGTGACATTTCTGCACCTGTTATTCGTAATATTCTTGTTTGTTCTCCCCAAATGTGTGTGTGTGTGTGTGTGTGTGTGTAAACATGACTGAACCCTAAAAAATGTCACTGCAGTCAAAACAGACTCACTGTATTTATTAACTGCCATAGCACTGAATAAAAAAAACAAGATATCAGCTTTGTCCTGGTTTAATTAAATATCTGACTGAAGATATGTCTGTCCATGTTGAACACAAAAACACACATACAGAGACAAGACTACTGAGACTAGTGCAAAAGAATCCTTCTCAAGGTAAGAAACAGATTTCAAATAAAAGACAATAATGTAAATAGTAAAGTGCATGTTTGGAGAAAAAGCCCCTCTTATAGTTTTAGAAACTGAACATTGAGAGTCAAACACTTCTTTAAAAAAAAGGGAGACAGACAGACACAATGGAGTGCATACAGTGTGCACTGGTTCAGTCTTAGTTTGGACATTCATATTTCATCACTGTACAAACAAACCTGAACTCCAGTCGAAGCAACACATCCAGTGGTTTACATGCAAACATATGTTCATCACTCAGTTCTTACACACTATGTATATGTGGGAGGTTACACTGTTTACTTGTTACACATTCATACACATCATGCAGCCTCTCACACACATCTGCGCAGCTCCAGTCGTGTCCGTTCCAGTCCGTTGCACTGAGGTTACATGGTATTGTACAGCACAGTGACAGCTCGCTGCTTCTTCTCAGCAGACGCTTTGCGAGAGCGTCTCGATGAGTGCCCCCTCCCCTGCTGACGTGTTGTGGTGGCCGCGCCACTCCCGCCGCCATCTGGCTCCTCCCTATCACCTGTGTCATCTCTTGGACCACGGTGAGGAGCGGAAAAGAAGCAGAGGGACGGTGACGAGGATGATTCGTCCCAACCTCTGACCCCGTGGGACAGACCAGCCAACACTTTTTGCTTCTTCCAGGCATCGTCAGGGTGAGACGGGGGCGTGGAGAAACAGTCCTGGGAGTGGGACGATGTCGTCCTGGTGTGCGGCCTCAGATCCAGGTCGCTGAGGTCATTGGCCGACAGCTCCAGACAGTCCAGTTTAGCCAAGGAGGCCGACCTCTTCATGAGAGAAGGGGGGGTGAGGCCCGCCTGGCGGATTCGAGCCTCGAGCTCCACGGCTCTGTGCCACCCTGCTGGCAACGGAAAACCCTTCCCCTCTTGGAGCCTCTGCCCCACTTCCAGGCCTGGAGTCGCCCCTTTAGAAGGCTCTGTGTCCATAATGTCTTTCAGCCCCTGAGGCTGCCCCAGTTCCTGGCCTTGGCTGTCTGTTGTCTCCAGGCTGATGCCCTCGTGGAGGAAAGCTTGCAGCTCTTTAAGTGTCTGCTGAATCCTCTCCAGCTCCTGGCTGCCACGAGCCAGCCTGCTCTGGGCCTCACAGCTGGGGCCACATCCCCCTCGGCTGCCCTGGGAGCTGGACTCCAGCCTCTCATCTGTGACAGACTCCTGCACCGTCACCCCATCCACAGTCATTTGGTTTGAACTGGCCTGGGGCAGGGTCTGACACTGCTGGCTTTGGCTCTGTCTTTGGGACTGGGCTGAGGTATCTAGACATGGCTCCTCTAACTGACTGGAGGAGGCCAGTGATGATGTCAGCATATGGCTATCAATGGGAGGTGTAGCACCAGAGACGTGACTGGTATGTGATTCTGGAAGGTTGTCCGTGCCTGAGGAGTTGAGTCTTTGAAGCTCTGTGTGCTCCTGCCCGTCTTTGGCCCGAGCAGACACAGCCACAATCTCTTCCTGAGTAATCCTTTGTTCTGTGGAGTTCTGTGGGAAGCGAAGGGGAGGATGTTCAGTGCTCAGGGGACATGGGGACAGTCTGACAGGAGGGTGTTCGGCACTGGGAGAATGCAGCGGAGAACGCTGACACGCTGCCATCTCCATTTCCTGCCTCAGCTTCTGCTCCAGCTGCTTGGTGGCTCGTCGCACCGAGCCCGCCGGCCAATCGCACGGCAACATGGAGGGTGAAGGCGGGTGTGAAGGTGGAGTTAAAGAGCCGTGCTGGACTTCAGATGTCTCTGCCTCCATCTGATGTTCTGCTCGGATGAGCTGAGGGCTGTGGGAGGATGGAGGGAGTGACGAATAGGAGGGGGAGGAGGGAGTAGGAAGGCAGGGGGCAGGGTGGCATATGGCTTCAATCTCTGTGACAATATGGCGGACTGATACTCCGTTGTCATGGTGAGGGTGATGAGTTTGGTCAGGGCTGTCTTTGTCAACGCTGTCTTCAGACTGTGGAGAAGAGACATATGTAGATAATATGAGTCATTGTTGTTTGTGTGTTGTTAACATACTCTAGAGTCAGTCACAGCCTTCTTTTTAATACAAGCAACAATTTATAGAAATGACTGTATGACTATACATATACATTACTATAGAACTATACATTAAACACCAGCTTCGGTAGCATTATGGAAGAAAATTAGGGTAAACAAATAAGTGAAAAAAATTATCTATGTCATCTCAACTACTCTCTCATCTTCCTGCAGGTGTCACGAAGATTAATTCAGATTTAGTATGGAGTTAATGTTATTGGCTCAGTCTAATTGCTGCCTTGTAATCCTTACAGACAAATCCTGGTCCAGTCAGATTCCAGTTTCAATTCCAGTCTGATTAATTCAAGAACTGCTGAACATACCATACAGACCAGCTGTCTGCTGTGCATGTCCCAGACTAGTGTGTTGGTAGAACTGTGTTTGTATGAAATGATGTACACATTAACCTACAGTGAATAATACCACAAGCAACCTGTCACTCATATTAGGGATAAACCAATTATCATATCCAATATTCATCATTTTTCCAATTATCGGTATTGGTGTGTTTTTTTTTTGTCTGATTGCTGATAAAATAAATTAATAAAGAAATTCTTGTTTATAATCATAGTAATACATAATAGTATTTATATTTTGACTAGTAACTAGTCAGTAAAAGTAATAATAACTGAAGTAATCGAATAGTTGTGGAGTAAAAGTATCAGAAAATAGAAATACTTACAGGTACCTCAAATTGTACTTAGAGTACAGGCAAGTACAGTATTTAAGTAAATTGCACTTTGTTATTGTACATTCCATCCACAGTTATTCTAAACTTTTTAGATTTTCATATATATTGCAAATACATATCGTTCCAAATATCAGTTATCAGTATCAGCTCTGAAAAAAACCATAGTGGTTGATCCCTAACTCATATTCTAAACTTTCTGCAGCTGCATGCTTGCAGCCTTCTTGCATTTCTATTTAATATTCAGCTTTAATATAGATTAAAAATGGTGCTGCTGTGACAGCTGTGTGAGCAGACTGAGCTAAGGACACAGCAAAAAGTTATGAGGCTTCCTGCATGGAGCAAATTCTACTAGCAAAGACAAAGTGTTGACACACTGATGAAGCTGAATGACCCCGTACCTGACTCGTCTCATTTCCCTGCTCCTCCTCTTCCTTAGCCTCAGTTTCTTCCTCGAGTGACTGAGGCGTCCTTTGTTGTGCCTGCTCAGAAGGTGTCCGGGATCTGCCATCCTGGGCCAGGCCCAGAAACTTCTCCCTGGCGCTGAAGAAGTCGATGCTGTCTGCACTGTGGCTGGATGACCCATCGGCATCGCCGCGGCTGTCCAAGGCACTGCCTGTCTGTAACTCACTGGGGTTGCTGTTGTCATCACTGGGGGCAAGGGGCCGAACCAGGGGGAGGGTAGTGAGATTCGTGGGGCTGAGGGGGCTGTGTTTGTCGCTCGTTAAATCTGATAATGACTGGTCGATTATGTCCGAGTCAGTGGATCCCAGAGTGAGAGGGGAGACTTCCTCTGAGCTGCTTCGCTCAGGAAAATTGAGGAACAGCTCGAGTGGTTTGTGTTCAGGCTCGGACTGTGTGGGATGACCCCGGCGAGCACGCTGGACTTCAGGAGTGGGAGGTAAGATGTGGAATGATGGTGGAGGGTGGGGCAGAGCAACAGGCACAGTGACAGCCACACTCGCTGAATTGTCCAGTCTTTCGTCTGGGACTAAGGTAGCTGCTCGGGGTCTGGGGAGGGGACGCAGGAAGGGGTCGTCTTCACAATCTGATGTGACCTCCTCCTGACCCGGTGAGTCACACACACCATTGGAGTCTGTGTGTGAGTCAGAGGCGTGTGTGTTGAGTGATCTGGCAGGGTCTTCAGGTTCAGCAGTGAGCGCTTGCAGCACAGCCACACCCAGGAAGTGATGTAAGGAGGGGGAGGATGTGTTGTTGTTGTTGTTGTGAGAGTTGGAGCGACCCAGAGATTCAGAGGAGGGTTTACACATGGATTCTGGGCGATCTGAGAGGTCACTATCTGAGTGTGAGCGCCATAGTTTATTGTGCCTTTGTTTGCTGTGGAAGCAAAGGAAAAAGACTGTTAGCACCAACATGCTGCGTAACGACGAGTGTACAGATGCCTCTATATGACAGCACACCTGGCCAGCAGAATTCCCTGATACTCCTCCAGCTGCTTCATGAAGGAAGGGTTTGGTTTGGTGACGGCCCGTTTCTCTTTAACATAGTCGAAGGCCGTGTCCAGGTCCCAGCCGTACTCCTTCATAGCATAGGCGATCACTGTGGAGGCGGAGCGACTCACGCCCATCTTACAGTGAACCAGACACTTAGCGCCGGCCTTCCTAAGAGAGACAGATGACAGAGAATTCGTGTTGCATTATGAGAGTGAGAACCCGAGGAGAACTCAACAAGTTGGTGTGTGTTTAAGCCTACTTGGCTTTGGTGATGAACTTGTAGGTTTCGTTCCAGTACTCTAGCAGGTTGGTGGCCTCTTCATCGTACACTCTGATGTTGTGGTACTCAAACATGCCCGGGAAGAAGTTGTCGATCTCCCTGGTCACATTCAGGATGTAGCGCACTCTACAGGACAGACAGAAAGAGGCAGGTTGACTCGCTGACCTTTTAATGTCAACTCATATTTCAATGCAACTTATTACAGATCATAAATGCTAAGCTAATACCACACAGGTCAGACATTGCTGCAAACTACTTTGGAGTTCAATTCAAGTAACAGGTGGCTCAAGAGAACTGAACAACCAATCAGCAGATTACTGATGGTGCTTTTAAAATTTAGATTTTAACTGTGGATTTGTATAACTGTTGAAATAGAGCAGCACCCAAAAATGATGCTGATGAAGACTGTGAGGTATTGCTGAAAGCAGAAAAAGCCAGTAAGTGGACTGTGTGTTTGGGCATATTTTGTCAAAAACATGACTGAAGCAGATGTAGGGTAACCTGTCAACATAGTAAATAAATGTACAGTCTTATGAACTTACACTGACTGTTTGTTCAAAAGGCTAATGTACATTTACTTACTACGCTGAAGGGTTGCCCTACACCTGCTGACCATACTCACTGCAACCAATGAACAATTAGTTGTTAATTTTCAGACGTGTCTTATTTGCTCTTTTGTATATTTGCTACTGTTTTTTAATAAAGCATAATTATTTCTTATCCTTATCCTTTTCCTCGATTAATAATTGATAGAAGACTGGATTACTAAAATTATCAATAGCTGCAGCCCTAGTCAAAAATCTATTTAGTTAGCTTAACAAATTCATAGATCACATGGAGATTAAATCCAATGTATGAACCTTTGTAGGTGTAATAGATTCTCTCATTTCATTTGACTTGGATTAGAAAACACATTTGGTAAATGGACTTATATTTATATAGCGCCTTTCAAGTCTACCGACTCCTAAAAGTGCTTTACAACACTTGTCACATTCACACACATTCATACACTGGTGGCAGAGACTACCATCTAAGGTGCCTTAGATACTTAGGAGGTACTTAGGAGAGGTAACCATTCACACATACACTCACACACCGATGGCTATGCCTTCGGGGGCAATTTGGAGTTCAGTATCTTGCCCAAGGACACTTCGACACGTTGACTGCAGGGGTCAGGGATCGAACCACAGATCCTCCGATCAGTGGACGACTACTTGACCTTCTGAGCCACGGTCGCCCCATTTGGTGTGCCATTTAGTGACTGACTGGCCTCTTACCCGCTGTTCTGCAGCTCCTCCAGGTTAGAGGCATTCCATTCAGAGCCCTGGAGACATCACAAGTGCAGTCAATATCAAGGTGCACATAAATATATTCATCATATAAGAACATTAAGAGTGAGTAAGAACAAAAACAAATCAAGAGAGACATTGTTGTCTTTCTGAACATGAACCTGATGATAAACCATGTGAACCTGCTAGTATTGTACCAGGGTTTGTTTTTTTTCTTTAAACCACACGGTTCTTACCAGATAGACGTGTTCAAAGATTTCAGTGGGGCTGTCCATCTGTCCCAGGATGACAATCATCTCATTGTCTATGAACTCCTTAAACTCCCTCAGGTTACACACCATCTGGATCTCCAGCTCTGTTCGGATCTGGGAAAGGACAACAACAACAACTCAGGGAAGCACCATGAATGTTGATGACGCTGCTCACTCCTGATTCAATGCTAAACATGTGGCAGAAAATGACTTTCATCGTTCATCTACGAGCCTCCCACCTCCTTACAGGTGACGTTCTCCAGGTCTTTCTGCATCATGATCTCTCTGAGGCGCATCTTGATCAGCCTCTCTGTGCGCTCCCTCTCCGTGGGCCTGTAACACACACAATGCCTTCAACACTTTTTGCCTAAAAAGCACTTCTGGACACAGAGAACCACCTTCACAGTCACAATAAGCACACTTTCCTTCTGTTCATTGATTCACATTAGTCTCAATGAGATTACTTGTTCCGCGAGAGAATTACCAGTTTGTCTAATTCTCAGAAACTGGAGAGAGAACAGAAAATCTGAGAGCGTGGCCCATCGGTGATCCACAACAATGTCCTCTTGTAGAGCATGCCTGTTGTTGTTCCTGGCTCTGTTTTCTGACCACTCTGCTGTGGGACATATTTAGCCTCAGGACGTCACACTGATGATACCAACAAGTGGCCTATTTACCTCTCCGGAGAGAGGAGCTCAGTTTGTCTGTAAGCTTCTCTGATTTTCTCTTGTTTTGCTGCTAACTGGTAAAGGCACACAGCAGTGTGGGCCAGCAGTCACAAAGAGGGGCAGTGTGTTGGCCTCAGGTGTGTAAATGTGGTCTTAAAAGCATCTTATCTCAGTGCTGAGCATCTTACTGCCCCTGAGAGAATTAATCCACAGGGTTAAGAGAGCCTACTCGCTCACATCCAGTGACACTTTAACCTCACAACAAGTCTCGGCTTGCCTACAGACAGCCAGACAGAAAAATAAAGAGTACACGTGTCAAATTTATGACATCACAATGAATGGTGCTAATGAGTAACTGAAGAATGGAAATTTTATGTTGCTTCCTTGAATCGCTGATAGAGTAGCAGCCTATGTGAATTTATTGTAGTCCCCATTAATCAAACAAACACTGAAAACACGCAATTCAATGAGTACACAGGGAAATAAGCTGCCCTGTCAACACTGGCAGGTCACGGAGCTTTGGCAGTCATCCTGTGCCTGAGGACAAACAGGGACTTTGTGTTTGGGTGTGTGTACTGGAGCTCATAAAGTGTGGGTGGTAATCTTAAAGATAAGCACGGGATTGCAAACACACCTCCTCTGTCTCCAGGCAGATAGTAAATAAGGCCGTTTCCTGATTGTCAAATTTTAAGCAGAACTTGATTTCTCTTTCTGTCCCGGCTTCTCTCTTGTTCCTGTCCAGGGGCATCAGGTGCATGCAGCAGCCAAATATCTTCCTTACCCCCCCCCCCCCCCCCCCCCCACACACACACACACACACACAGACACACATCCTCTCCCCCCTTCTCTCTGCCTGCCACCTGCTTCTGTCCATCCCTGCTGGTCTACCTATTTGTCTGTTTGGATTCCATTTTACCGAACGTAAATCAAGCTGGCTAAAGCCTCAGCTATTTTGGACACTGGGGAATCTCTGAAGTACGTGTGTATAGGAGAGAGAGAGAGGCGCTCCAAATAGGTAGCGTGGCACATGACTAAGCAGCAGAGAGGGGAATTTCCCTGGTATTAGTAAAGCCATAAATCCAGCAGCCTGTGACGCTCTCTGCACTTTTAATGCCTCCTTTGTGGATCCACTGACAACTCTGCGTCTCAAAGATTAAGATACGATGTGTGTGCGTGTAGATCAGCATCTGTCTATGTGCACAACAGTCCAGCATTTGCTCTTGCACCTTCATGTTGTGTTTTTGTTGTTGCTTGTGCTGCTTCTGGTTACCCAGAGGGCTTACAGACAGCATGTGACTCCAGTTCCAGAGTTCAGGGCTCTGAAGACTGATGGCGTGCGATATTCTGCAACAGTATCTGCACGTGAGGAGAGGTTAGGCAATGTTGTTGTGAAGATGCTGCTGAGCACATCTTTGCATACATACAGCTACTGTGAAACATGTTTGGCTTTCTCTGAATCTGTGATGCAAGTATTTGTGCAAGAGAAATCTTTACTGTTGTGAACTTCTGGGTATACGTATGTCAGTCCACATGTGTGCCTGCATGCTTTTCCTGTACCCTACACCTTTCACACGTTGCTGAAATGCACATGCACGTGTCACCATTGCTGTTATATAAAATTTCATGACTTTTCCAGGGCCCTATATTAATTATTTCACAGGGTTCACAGCTCTTCTTGGTTTTTCCATTTCAGAACACTTCTTATTTTTGATGTACATGTGTGTCTAAAGTATTTCCACCATTTAATGCGCATGGTCCAAAATTAAAGAAATTTATAAGAAAGGCAAAAGATAAAGTTTGTGCCTTTTTGCATATACCTGCATTATGTTGATCCAGCAATTACAGTATGAATGTTTTTCTTACACATTTTATGTCAGTTTTTGTTCAAAAGCAGTGGATTTCCTCTGCGTTTTCCACAGGAGTTGTGAATGG
>JBBPCS010005418.1:0-10528 GCA_037974645.1 Hollardia meadi
TGATAATTTCCCACGGCACACCTGACAATCTCTCACGGCACACTAGTGTGCCGCGGCACACTGGTTGAAAATCACTGCCGTACACAATGAGGTACTGGCCAGCAGCCATTTTGTCGTCCGTGTCTGGATCTTGCCCGGCGTATGCTGCAGCTACCCCCCTTGACTGTAGGGTTTTCACTTGGTCCTCCATAATCGCAACCAATGGGGACACTACCAAAACAACTGCATTTTCACACCATCTCTCTTTGTTTAACGTGACCTTTGCTAGGTCACTACAGACGATAGGCCACGCTTGGAAGATGAAACTTTTTCTGTAACAGGTGGGCAGACATGCAAGTACGTCCCTCTTAGAAAGCAAATGTTCAAAATATATTCTGTGTATCTCTTTACATTCATTCACCGAAATAACCAAACATGCCTGCCTTATTGCACGATCCAGATCATCCTCAAAAGTTGCCATTTTCAGCGTATAGGTTGCTAGCTCGGAGGTTGTTGTTGTTTCTCATTTCAACGGGGACTTTGAAAACAGTAACATGCAGATAGCGGAAAGGGAGGAGAATTCAGACTGAAATAGTCGGCCAATGGCAGGCTTTATACCAGCAACCTACATCCGGTGAGCCAGACTACTCAGTGAGTGACTACAGTCAGAGAGAGGTGGCTGCATCAGAGCCAAAATTTTAAAATTTATTTTTATTGGCAGTCAGAAGAAATAAAAAAACAAAAAACAATATCAATGTCGGATCTGAATATCAGCCTGGCTGATAATTGGTCTATATCTAATGTCAACACAGAACAACTTGACATCTATGAGTCTCTCCTGTAGTGGAATTAACATGTGATTATGTCTTATTGTGATGTGTGGCAGATGCAGACAATGCTTTGCAAAATGGACATGTTCAATGAGCACAGGAAGAATAATTCTTAGTCAACGGTTTGCACTGTGTGCAAATAATTAAAGCATCATTTTATCAGCCGTATTGACAGACGTTTATAATTTGGCCTGAAGCAGATATTTGGCCGATGACCAGTATTATTGTGCATCTCTAGGTTAGACCTGCTACAAGAGACTTTCTTGGCCATTTGGGGGCAGCAGAAACAAGTTGTTGAAACAAATTTGACATATCACCATTTGTTGAAATGTTAGTTGAGTTGTCAGTACCTGATGAATTTAAGTCCGATATTCCCTCCCTTTTAGCTCTGTCTTTGGTCTCCACCACGTCCTGAGGGAAATATCTGGCTCTTTAGCTGCTAAATGCTCCACTATGTTCACCAGCTAGTCTCTAACTGTGTCTGTCTGCTGTTCGCTGCTCAGCAGCTAGTGTACAGTGGTTTTTTGCAGCGAGAGCCATGAAAGTGAACCAGAACAATAAAGTTTTGGCAGGCAGCCAAACAAACACACCCCAATCACACAACAAGTCATTCAAATGAAACGACAGAATTTACTGACTAGTTGTTCCTTCTATTAGCAAGGACACAATTTTTAAATGTATTTTGTGGTGCTTGCAGCACCATAGACTACGTATATTATGATTATCTCCATTGTGCAGAAAACTTAATGACAGAAAACCTGCAGAAATAAAACGAAACTATCTGCGTGGGTACCATGAAAAGATTTTTTTTTTTGTGATTTGGGTGAACTGACCCTTTAAATAATAGTGTTTTTCGAGTGGTTTTACATGCAGCAAGTGGAAGTAAATTGTGGAGTTGATTCTATCTTAGTCCCTATGATGCAAGAAGTTTAATAAATCCTGAAATACCTCCAACACTTGAAGTTTGGAGTGAGGAGGAGGATGTGGTGGTGGTGGTGGAGGTGGAAGAGGAAGTAGAGTTTAGAGTTTAATCTGTTTAATGACTTCTGGGTGCAAAGGAGAGAAAAGTGCATCAGAGCGTCGCCCTCTTCTACCTCCCACGTTGTATCCATGAGACACACACACACACACACACACTTTCTGGCGACCTCATCTGTCACAGTGAATGGCTCGCTGCTCACTCTGCTCACTTGAGGAATGTTTCAGTCACACTCTTTGATTTATTACCACTTTGTGTGTGTATGTGTGTTTAGCTTTTTTCGGTGCACACTTAACTAATTATAAACTGTGGTTTTCTTCTTTGCTCATGTGGACACATGCAAACACACATGCACACAAAGAAGCAAAATGTTGCTTTGAAGGCTAATTTATCTGTTTTTCATCACACTGCTACAAAATAACACACACCACAACACAAATCAGGTTATCAATCGGTAATCTGCCTGAAGGAGACACCAGAATACTCATCAATACTGATCAATTCTGTGCTTCTTTGCCTCCTTTCGAACTGACTTAACAAAAGTGCAGCTTCATGTTTTACTCTTGAAATGCATAAAGGTGCAAACGCTGCAGTATCTGGTTTACATGGACACTTTTTTACCATTCCGATTTAAATCATTCCGATTGATGATTTCGGGTCAACTGTTTTACATGGGATATGATCTAATCCAATCTGTTGTTAACATGCTCTGAGGCATTTCATCGGAATAGCTGTGTGACATGCGTATATTGTGCATTCTGCTTGGCGCGTTTTACTGTATTTACAGTATATCAAGATGGAGACCTGTCATCTGTTCAGCTCAGTAGTTGCTGTTATTGTGTTGCTCTTAGTCAAGCAGCGTAATGACAACGCATGCTTACTCTTATGGGAAGCAGTGAAGAGGAGAAGGCGAGCACAAGAAGCTGGCCTCGGTGGTGGTACGCCAATACAATGCATAACCTTACTGCCCCTGCCTCCTCCTAAGACCAGAAATCAATGGATGAAGGTCAGCAGCAAAGACTGGTGGGAGAGAGTTGTGCTGTTGGAGTTTGCCGATCTTGAATGGAAACAAAACTTTCGAATGACGCGCCGATCTTTCACAAAGTCGTGTGGACTGGTGAAGAGTTTTATGGCTCCAGATGAAGTCTCCGTCAGAGCGCCCATACCCTTAATTATTCGTGTTGCAATTGTTTTGTACAGACTTGATAGATGTGCATAGATGTGCCTCGTCTCCAATAAATTCAAAAAACAATTTGCCATTCGCCTACTAACTACATTTAGGTCTTTTAACATTTCTAAAAGCAACTTCGTCTCCTCTACTGAGCAATTTCGGGCCGCCATATTATTTCTTTCTGAATCTCTTTATACGTATGTAGCCTCACTGCACGAGACGGGTTATGAGCATGCACACAAATTTCGCTTACAGGAAGCAATCCGCATGAGTGTATACATGGGTATTCAATTGGATTGTTAAAGGACTACACCACCCCTTTCAATGTGATTGAAATTCCAATCAGATGGGGCAGTTTCATTCCAATCAAGGTGTTTATGAGTCATTTTTATTCTGATTGAGTAATAAATCCGATGACAATCGGATTATATCTGTCCATGTAAACCAGGCTAGTGAGGATATGATATAGCATTTCCCATATGTGAATTCATTTGTGGTGGTCCGCCACAATATCAGCACTGCCCGCCACATATTCATTTTCTATTTTTGAAGCTGCGTGCCCCCCTCTCGTTCTCCCTCTCTCTTTCTCTGCTTCCCATACATGGAAGTTATTTAGGTGGGCTGCTCAGTTATATTATCATATGCAGATGTATATTTAGTGACCTATTTTAACATGATCCATCCTTAGTGACCCGTCACACTTACACTATCAGTCTCTTTACGACATTTTACCAGTTATATGTAAACAAGACTTGGAGTCTACAGCCATGCTAGCAGCTCTGTGAGGCTTAAGCTAATGTTAGCATGCTAACAAGCTCACAGTCGAAATGCTAAAATGCTGATTTTAGGTAAATATTGTGTTTACCAAAGTGGTATTGTTTGATAGGTCTGTGATCTTTGTGTGATATGCGTTTACTTCTTCCTGTCTCAGTTGACGTTGCTACGTTGTCGTGGAAGAGTCAAATGGCTTAAGATAGATCGGTCGGGGGTTTAAACATAATCCTTTGGATGTAAACTATTAATTAAAAAAAGATATAGTGTTATTGAGTATTGATGCAGTAGCATAAAACACAATACACACTTCAGTGTCAGAGAGGCTCAGTTGTTTGCTGTCAGGTATGATGGGTTGATGACGACCTCCATCTGTCTGTTTGAAGGCAGCGAGGCTCCAGTCTGACTGACCAGCTCAGCCAAACAGCTTTCAGTCGTCCAGCGGATACAACTCACATATGGAGCCATTATGTTCTCTTTTACCCCACAGCCACTTCCCGTCTCTTCTCTGAGAACTCTGATGGAGAAGGAAAATGAGATTTGAGCTGTCTCCATTGTCACTTAGCATTAGTTTACAGGCTCTCGCTGTGTGAGGGGAGAGGAAGCACTTTGGAGTTTTCCAGTCAGGCTCAGCTTACTGCGAGTCACTTAGAGGGATGGTTGATGTGAGGGCGAATGGATACAATCACTTCATGTACTGCAAGGTGTGGAACAGGCCTCCCCAAGCTCGTCAATTAAATCTTGAATTGGGTTTTCTGAGGTCCTTCAGTACAGTCATTATATCATTGTTTCCCAGTACACACTATTTATTTATTTGTTTATTATAAGCACAATATTTTTCAGACAGATAAATTATGGGAAATTTATATTATCGACTATTGGCTGATGAAATTATAGCTGATAAATAGAGGCAAAAATACAAAGCCAAATTGCTTTTATTGACTTAACGATCTGCCAATAAATACAGAAGAAGAAGAAGCACAGCACTGTGAGTGTTTTTCAAAGTCAAGGATCCCTCCTTGGAAGTCAGGTCCTCCAGAGGCTAGGCGAGACTCCTTCCTTGCATTCTGAGAAAACACAATGGAACAAGCGAGTGTGCGTCATTCTTCTTCTTCTTCTGATGTCTTATGGCAGTTGGCAAACAGCTTTAGGTTCATTACCGCCACCTTCTGAACTGGAGTGTGGGTTGGAACGGGTCTTATTATGGCTCTTAATCCAGTCTTTTCCAAAAACGTAAATATAGCCCTATACCCCACATGCCCTGAGTTCAATTGTAGTCATTTTTTTATTTTTATTTTAATGTGATAATTTTCCAGCCTGTGTCATTGCTTCATTGAAAGGGTTTGCAAATTTTTAAAGACACGCTAAGCCTTGTGCGCATAGGATTGTGGGTACTTCAGGTGCGCGAAGGATACGTACGGGCATCCTTGAAAATTGGACTCTGTCCTTTGTAGAATTTGGAGGATCCTGGACGTCGGAAAAGTCCTTCGGCGGCATTCGATGATGTTGAATCCTTCAAATTCAGCCGTTTGAGGATCCTTCCTTGACTTTGAGAAACACCCTCCAACTGCTGTTCCTGGGTAGAACCACACGTTGTAGACTAGAGAGCCAAACACGTCGTCGCCGGTGTGGACATCTTTTACAGTTTCAGAGGAAGGGAACATGCAATTTGCAAAACAGTACAAATTCCACAAGAGTTCAGAGAGGTGGGAAAAGTCTACAAGTGTTAACACAGCAAATTATTTACTACTTTTATTTATGTGAAAAATTTTATGGATTTAATGCACAACCTCTTCTGAAAATAGTTCTTTGAATAGCAACAGAAAACTTTGTGTGCTTTGCTCCATTTCCTGATATATGGAGCAAAAAAGGGGAGGTTCTTTTCTCATACATTTGTTGTTCTGTAAAAGGTGAAAAATGTAACAGGTCTCCTTTAAATAAAGCTGTTAAATGTACTGTTTTGTGAAACTATTTCCCTCTTGACTTCTTCAGCCTTTGTCAAAAGTCTGCTTTTAGCTCACGTTGACATGTTGAGATATAATAACGGGGCTGTGTGTTTTCATAGTGCCTGTGCCTTGGAAATGGCATATAATTGGTTGTTGTGTTTACATGTCCTTTCTACATTTGGACCCGAGTAAACTGCACCCAAAGGTGATGACGGAGCTCCTGTAGCAGCTGGTGGTCACCTGCAATACATTTTGTGCTGTGTTTCTCTGCAGGCGGAGTACGAGGTAACTCCAGATGAGAAGAGGAAGGAGTGCGGTCAGGAACTCGTCGACAAATACTTCAACCCAAAGGTAGCTGCTGCTTTCTGTCGCTTTCTATGTTTCCCTGCAGAAAAAACTACTTTCAGTTAAAGACATTTACTAACTTTTCTTCTTTCAGCCATTCACTACCAATTATGTGTACTTAAAATTACTGCTGGCCAAATCACAGAAACTTTTCTATTTATGTCTAACCTCCTGGGCAGCCACTGGCTTCCATTTAAGGATCAGAAAAATCTGCACACTCTGACTTGTACAGAAGATAATTTTGCCCATGTTATAGTGCAAAATAAATAAATAAATAGAAAAAAAAAATCAACTTTAACTCTGGCTTGAGATAGTTAATCCCTCACTTTAATATCATGCTAGGGTTGGGCTGGGGTAAAAATTCTCAAATTGGTTTGATATTAAGCCAAACACCTGACCGGACCGCTATACCAAATTTTACTACTAGGTGTTATTGAGTCAGCAGCCGCTCCCATTTAGCCCATGAATGAGAGTGTAGCAGCTTTTCTTCCTCTAAAGTTTAACATCAAAATAATAAAATAAGATTTCAGCCGAGTGCAACTTGGTAAAAATGGTAGTTGATGTATTCCAACTGTATGGGAACCTTACAAGTCAATGAGTATTCCACAATACGTTTCTGCAAATGCTTCACAGTTAAAGCCTTGTTAAGAAATGAAGGGTTTCTGTCCACTTCCTGTATCCATTTCAAATTAAAACCAATGTAACATTTCAGTTACAGTTACACAGCATAACCTTCAAAAACTTCTTAATAATGAGAGTTCTCCTTTGTGGACGTTGGTTGGAGTAGTAAAGCAGCACTTTGTGCACAACTCTCAACTCTAGTACATCATAACAAAACACAGGGAGGCACCACTCTGTAGCGCTAAGCTAATCAGCTATCCCGGTTCTCCTGCTAACTAGCCACATGCTGCAAGCTCTCTTCACCTACACCTGAAAAATGCAGGTTCAGTTGGGTCGTTTAAAATCGAACCAGTTTAAGCTTGTACACCGGACTGGACTGGTAAAACCGGAAACCTACCGAACTCTACAACATGCCAACTTAATTTTTTATATAAAAGCAACATTATTGATACATGACAGGCACTGCAAGTGTCTTCTTGCTGCATGCGAGAGCACTCCTATATCTAAGATTTAGCAATGAAACATCAACCTTTTTATATGTCTTAAATGTTTTCTTGTCAAAAGTAACAACAAATACAAATAAATTATGCTATTTAAAACCCCAAATCCAAAACAGAATAGCTCAATTTAATTCCTGACAGAGGTTATCGAGACCTGACAATGCTTCAGCACTAGAGTGAAGCACTACAGAAGCACAGAAAGGTGAGAAAACAAGAATATCTGAAGCTAGAAATCTAGCCTGTGTCTCTCTGTGTTTGTGTACGTACAAGTCTGAACATGCAGAAGAGTGCAGAGTGTTCAGAACAGTCATCTTAAACCCAGTTCATCCGGCTCTCCTCTGTGAGTTTACTGTCACAGTTGAGTCACCGTGTTTACCTCAACTTCATGTTTTTTTGCAACGCAGTCGGAGGACCATGTGCCTGAGGTGGAGGAGGCCATGATGGCTCAGTGTACCGACAGGCTACAGGAGGAGGCCTGCAAAGAGCTCTTCAAGGACTGTACCAAGTAAGATCACAGGGGCCCTATCCATGCGTATCTTGGTAATATAATAAGTAATAATAAGTAATAGAAGTTTCTTCATCCACAAAACATTTCTGGAGCTTCACAGCAAAACAGCGTAGCAACAAGTCCCCAGCTTCTTCAATTGTTTAGGAGAATGCTACAATGCTGTTTTGCTGTGAAGCTCCAGAAATGTTTTGTGGACTAAGAAACCTAATGGGGATGGGGGTGATGCAGGGGTGAGGAAATAATGACTGGGTTTTCATTTTTTGGTGAACTGTTCCTTTAAGCACCTTTCAGACAAGGAATTGAATGCATTGCTCAGTCAGAGCCGTCATGTTCTTGGTCTCGTTTTTGGAGATTTAGGGGTTTTAATGACATGTTGTTTTTGTTTTTTTTATATATTTGTACTAAAATAACTTAAAGCAAAAGATTAATAACCCTCACCAGAATTACACACCTGACAGAGAAACAACAGACCACAATGTAAAGAGGTCAAATTTACGGATATTTTAATTGAGCCGTGAAATGAGTCAATAAGATTTGAAAATTTTAGGATTTTTATGCCTCTGCGCCGGCGATTACCGTGGCCTGAGGCATAATGTTTTCAGGTTGTCCGTCTGTCCCATTCTTGTGAATGGACACCTTGACGGAAATTCACTTGGACTCAAGGATGAACTGATTAGATTGAGGTGGTCAGAGGTCAAAGGTCAAGGTCACTGTGACCTATTAAACAAATTTACTAACTCAATAATTTATATGCTAATTATGACAAAGCTTTACACAAACTGTGCTGTATAGCTTGTATAGATCTTTTGTGCTGCGGGGTTGAAGATGTGTGTGAAGAATCCACAATTCAGAATTTAGAGCCTCTTTGCAGCAACATCCATATTTGAAGTATTGTAGTTCACCTCAAGATCTTTGGTTTTGTTGATATTGAGCTTCAGGTGATTGTTGTTGCACTATGTGACCAAGCTCTCTGTCAGTCACTACATATATTATATGATTCTGGACAGACATGGATGTAAACTGCAACTTGACTGGTGCGTAGCATACAACCGCAAGGTGGTAATTCTGGTCTTCTAAGTATTCAGTTTAATTTTCGTTCAAGAATTTGTCATATAGCGCCGATGAGGCAGGAGGACATCAGCAAAACTGTCCAATGAATGACTTGATTCACTTGTAACAAGTCAGAGTAAAGTTTCTTTGGTCAGGACCGGGTTAAACTACAGGTGTGAAAGTGACCCTAATGCCATTTCGAACTGTGAATACTGGCAGAGATTTAGCTGTTAATTATCTGAAACCATGAACACAGATTCCCATGAAAACACTGGTATATGTGGGAAATTACATGTGTTTGTCACGTTTTAGCAGTTTGAGGGTCCAAAAGCAAAAGCACACGGCAGGCAGATTGCAGGAAAAAAGCAAGCTTTAATAACTACAAATGAGAAGAATCATCCAACAAACCAAAGAGGAATTAACACATTGGTGAGGCAGAGGGAAACCAGAGGGAGACAGGAAATCTAAAGCAATAAATGACCTAAGAGGATATAACTTACAACATAAAACAGAAGTAACTGAACTAAAAGCCTAAACCATGACAATGTGAGATGTGGGCAAACCAAAGCGAGTCCTACTGACTTCAACCCTAACAGACTGAAATGTGTAAAACCTGATCTAACTGATTTCTCATGACATACAGAGAATACAAAGAGTATCAGTGATCAGTTAGCTGTTATCCTGAAATATCTCAACTCTCGTGCCTCCCTCTGGATTACTTTAGGAGCCATTAGGGTTACGTTCTCTGGACACTTCAAACAAAAATCCTACGATCACGCAACAATCATGCATTGAAAAGCACATCAGCACAAGCGCCCTGCAGTCCGAAAAAAATGACCTGAATGTTGGCTCTGTCTCCACTTCTGGTTTTGGCAGAATGTCAAGTCTTTAAAGTCACGGAGCTTAAGGCCAAGTGAAGTCACAAGTCACTTGACCTTCACTTGACAAATCACCGGTGTTGAAGTCAACAAAGTTGCACAAAATCATCAAGTCTGTGGCTCTGAGTCTCCACGATTCTGTGCTGGATTCTGATTGGCCCAGAGGAGGACTGCATCAGGGCGTGAAGAGGCAAAATGTTTAAAGAGCAACTTAACACCTCAGGATGAGTTCTTGTTGGTACTTAGACACGAGAAGTCCAAAAGCCTGGAAATGCTCTTGCTCCATAGGTTCTGTAGAGGATTCTGGAGCTGGAAGTATCCCAGCATGCATTTTTTACCTCTACTAGTGGCGACATGTCTATTCAATGTAACCTACATCTCATAAGTAATATAAATAAACTCATTTAATAGTTTTCATTTTTATGCTTAAACTTAACCGAACTGCAACCGTAGGTCACATGACTAAGGCAACAAAAGTCACATGATGAAACTCCCCTGACTTCGTCCTTCCCTGCACATCAAACTCAAAATTCAGATGGCATTAAATGCTTATGAAAAGCAAAAAGCCCTTTGAAGTGGCTTCATATTCATACACCATCCAATGAGATCACATGGTGCCGGGAGAATTATATTTTTGGGTTGTCCATTCATCCCATTCATGTGATATTTTACGCCTTGAGGGAATTTCTTTACATTTGGCACAAACTTCCAGTTGGACTCAAGGATGAACTGATTAGAATTCACTGGGACCTCACAAAACACATTTTAGTCATAACTCAAGAATCCACACGCTAAGTTTGACAAAATTTCACACAAATGACTAACAGGATAAAATGGAAAAGTGATGACATTTTACGTATATCCCAACGGGAGCATCATAATGTTTTCTGGCCATTATTCAACACCATAACTCAGGAACAGAAGGGGAGATTGTGACCATATTTCACATT
>JBBPCS010005419.1:0-10528 GCA_037974645.1 Hollardia meadi
CTCAACCCCCCCTGTTGGTGGGCTGCAGTATAGGTCATAAACTCCTCCCCCTGAATGATTTCAGGTAGCACATGTGCACACATTTTGTAAGGATAAATAAAGAATGTCTGTGTTTCTCAGGTCAATCAGACACTAAAGGACCACGGCCTGAGTGAAGGCATGAAGGTGACATGGAGGAAGCAGCCTGATGGAAAGATCTTCAACTTGGAAGAAACAGAGGAGAACAAGGAGATCAGCTGCAACCTTGAATGAGTTTTTTCTTCTTTTTTTTCCTTTTCTCTTGGAATTGCTAATCTTTTTTTTCTTCCCATGCATTGAAAATAAACCAAGCTTTGCACACAGTTCTATGCCAAACATCCTTAACTGACATTGAAATAAAACCCTTAATTCTCCGTTTTAGATGTGAAAATATTCTGGCTCTACATGCTGTTTTCTTGAAATTTTCAAATCTAAGCTTTATTTTTGTAGAATTTGTGGGTGACTGATTGCTAAAATAGTCAAACCTAGTGAAATGTATCTGCTGTAGTTGTGGTATGTCATTTTAGTATTTTTCCTTGAGTGCTAAGAATGACTTCCTATAGTGCAACTCAGTAATCATTACAGCTGAGCACATTCCCACAAAAGCGGATGTGGACAGGGCCTTATCCGACCTACATGACACCTTAACTGAACTACTGACCAAGCACCCGGATGCTGCTGTAAATGTGATGTACATAGACCATATTGCCATTTTCCTCATGTTCCAATCCAGCTCTGATGACATGAGTGAGATTGTGGAAGTGGCAGAAAATGTCCTATCTGTGAAGGTAAAGTTTTTCCCCAACCAGAAACCACAGGTCGACTGATCTGTCTTTGTCACTGCGGTGTACAACATGTGACCTGTAAACAGAGATATGGGGGAATATAAACCAGTGTACAGGCTAAGGAAGGATATGCCCACTATGTTACAGGGACAGAGTCAGCCAATATAGGTCAACCACTTTGATCCAGACTGAAATATATAAACTGTTGGATGGATGGAAGTGAATGAAACTTTGTACAGACATTCATGTTTCCAGAAGATGAATAATGCTCATGCCTTTAAATGCATATTCTCTATCTGCACATAGAAGTGGTATAAAGTGGTACAAAATAAACACTTGGGGTCACTCACAACACTTGTCATGGTGATTGTTTGTGTGTTAAGTTTTCTCATATAATTTTTGTTATTATGTTATTATATTTGTACTAGTTCCCCGAATCTCAAATTTTCTGGCATATAGCCGTGCTTATATGAAATAGACGGTTGTGCAATGGGAACAAAGGGACTTTCCAAATGAGTAAACTGTCACACCTTTTTATGGTAGTACAAAATACCTATGGGATGAATCAAAGTGTGTGTGGGTAAATTATGGTAAATTGAAGTCCAACTAGTTTGGACGGAGATTCCTGGAGGAACAGGTTTTGCCCTCCATCGCCTGTATAAGAAAGCTGACAGCCAGCTGTCTCTCAGAGGTGTTCATCACATGTAAGAACAGCCAGGTAAGTCTGATGACATGAGCTCATACCATGAGCTTCTTATCCTTACAGAATGTAGTTGGTATTTTTCTTGTGCTTCTGCTTGTAGCTAATCAACCACTTTGCCTTAGGATGTTAAATATTTCAGATTGCTGTCCTGTTATTGAACATGTGAATGGGCTGCTTGCACAGCAGATATTTTGACTTGTCACAGCAGGAAAAACACAGGTGGACTTCATGACTGTAGTGACGACTCAGTGTCCCACTAACAGTGAACCAGCCTGCACAATAGAAGGACTTCCTCTAAATGGAATGCAGCAATTACACCTGAGATTTTCCCGCTATGACATGTCAGAAGAACATGCGATAATCTCATGCGATGGCGTATGAATAGCACGTTGCTTTTAAGGACATTTTGCATGTCATTTCATACATTTTAAGCTTTTCGTGTGTCATTTAACACCGTCCGAGTTAACATGCATTAAAGGAGGAAGTCCGGTGATTTTGTGACCTTGGTTGGCTTAGTCACGTGACCTACATTTGAAGTTTTGTTAAGGTTTCACACAGGACAAAAACTCCTGGGTTCAAGTTAGTTAGTTTGACGCATCCACCACCCTGTCCACGTCCTGGTGCGGACTTGGCTGTGGATTTTATGGTTCTATAATTGCTAAATATGTTCCTAATCATTTTAAATCACTTTTCCTGGCGAGAGTTATTTGGTACTAATTATAGGGGAAACATGAATGAATTCAATTCAATTTTTTTCTCTCATTTTAGAATGAAGGTATATCCTACTATTATCAGTAGTGATTTGCATTTAACATGTAGCAATAATATAGAATACTATGATTTATTCTTTTTGTAATAGCCGATAAAATAATTTAATTGAGTATTTTAATTTTCTAATTTCTTTGCCTTTTAAAATTTAAATCAGCATTATTTTCTGCCTGGCTATACAGACTACATGTAATCAAATTATATCATGCTTTTTGAGTAATCCAACAAAAACATATTCTGTCAATCATAAATGAATAAGTTGTCAGCATCAGCCTAAAATACAAAAGTAACCACCAAACTTATATAAATAAATTCTGTTAATGCTTTTCAAACTCTGAGTGGTTAATATGTTGCAGGCTGATTTATTGAGCCTGTTTACATTGAGGCCATAACAGACTATATTAGTATTGGGCTTGTTTTGGAAGCTGCGGTTTCTTATTTGTCTCACGAGAGTTGGCAACACTAGACCAAATAGAATTGTGTTTAGTCCTAACTAGCAAATGTCAGCATGCTTACACAACGAAGACTGACCATCTTAAACATTATACCTGCTAAACATCAGCATGTTAGCATTGTCATTGTGAGTATGTTAACATGCTGACACTAGCATGTAGCTCAAAGAACTGTTGCGCTTGAATATAGCCTCACAGAGCAGCTAGCATGGCTGTAGCTACAATCCTAGTCTTGTTTTTTTCTTCTCTGTTCCTGTATCTGTATGAAACAGTAATGAACTATATTAGCTATGTTAACTTGTTTAAATGTCTTTAACTGAATGGTATGTGTGGAAGTCGTCATTTTAAAGTAATTCATTACCTCTAAGTGGCAGTGAGTGGTACATGTGTTTTTGGGCAACTTCAGCTGATAATACAAATTTCCCAGTTGCTTCAACTTTTTTTGTTAACTAAATTAAGAGTCTGCTCTGTCATGTCTGTCTGTCAGGTGGTCCCACTGCAGATATGGATATCATCGAAGGTTTGGACATTGCAAGTGGAGTTACAGACACGGGATTTTCAATTGGATCAATGATTGCCAAATTAATACCAACACAACGCAAGTGCGCCATTGAGCTTACAAATGAGAGTTCTAAATACACTCTTTGTAGCCCAAGGTAACTGCATCTGTTTCTCAGTATATTCTTTAATATTTTTAAATATGTTTTCATATGATTATGTGTTAACTATTTCTGTTTCTAGTGTGTACATCAAAAATGGACACTGCAGCGTTCCTTTACCCCCTAGCATTAAACCCGCTGGGGGAACTGGGGAGGCGTTGTTCATCAAGATTCCAAACACAGCAGGTGGATCTGTTGGCATCTTCACTTACGATCTCCTCGATATTTCTACAACAAACTCCTCCAAGAAAATGGCTGTGCTGTTCAAGGTGCCATTTAACCTTAAACGGACACCAAACATGTATGCAGTGGGAATCTTTGACATCAGCAAAGAGTGTAATCGAAATCTTTTTTATGAGATGTCCAAAGGTACAAATGCAACATTTGTCAGAGGCAAAGCAAAAGACCCTAGTCTAACTCACATAAGCCAAAATGTTACCATTATGGCTACAATGTCCGACTGCTACGAACCTGTTTTGAAGGTGCAAATGAACGATAACTAACTCTTTTTTTTGATCCCAGGAATAATTCTGCTTTCTTTTCACCATTGTTTTGGTGTCTGATGTCATGCTAATAGTCTGAACTAATGTGTTGGATCCAAGTTGTGGAATGACAAATTCCTCATGTAATAAGTTGTGTTATGTATAATGACTTATTTTCACTGCTGTTTAGACTGAGCACCATTCTGAGATGGCTTTACTGTATTTTCCATTGTGCATTTTTTACTTTTGTCTTAATCTGTGATCTTTCTTTTCATGTTTTCATGTGTAAACCTGTGCGGCTCTATTTCTGTTCTTTCAGTCGATTAAAAGGTTTGATTCATTTATTTGTATATGACTCAATATCATTTTTTGCTGTGAACATGGCTATAGGAATGCTCATGTTTCCCTCAGGTTGAATTGAAATCTTATCTTTACCTCTGGTGCTATCATGGGGTCAACATTTTTAATTTGTTCAATACTTTGGTTTATGACCAAATACCTGCAAAACTAACTGCATTGCATTCAGAGCTGGGTGGCCCTATATCCTCACAATGCAAGTTGCTTGAGGCCCTACAAATTATGCAAGGGCAGCGCCTCCCCCACTAAATTCTAATGGTGAACATGGCAAGTATTATACATGTTAAACATTAGCCTGTGAGTATTGTCACTGCGGGCATATGTGCATGCCGGTGTTTACTGATATTAGGATAAATTTTGGTGAAAGTTCCAAGGCTCTCCACCGTTAGCATGCGTGTAGATTCTTAAGGTCTATGAGGAACAACGAAAATAAACAACATGAAATAGTAACTTTTTTGGAGGTGAATTTATCCTATTACATCAAATATGATATGATTATGTGGGCATAGGTTAAAAAGGTTGCTTTAAAAAAAATGAAGTCAGCATCAAGCTATGATGACATGATCCTGAAATCCATGAAAATCCACGAAATGTGTGAATCCCATACTTACTCATAAGAAAGGCAAGACAGTCACTGCTTGGTGCTGGAGTTAAGCTGTACCATGGCTGATTTCGGACTTAGTTCTGGATGTTCGTGGGTCAATTTGAAGAGTCATTGGTACAGCTGGCACCACAGTTTAAGAGGCAGAGGAGCAAATGCAAAGAGCCAGTCTACCCAGAACAGCACCCATATGCATTGACCACTGCTTTGATAAATAAATCACCTAATAAATGGGTACCACAAAGAAATTCAACTTTAGCTGGCTTCCATCCCTTCTTGTCATACAAAACAGTAATAAGACAGTAATAAGTGTCAGCAACTTGCCAAAATGGTTTACTCTAAAATCTGCCCAATAAAAAACAGGAAAGTCAGGATTGCTTTAAACTGACTCATTTAATAAAGTTATACAGAAGTCCTTAAAGAGCTCCAAGAAGTGTCACTGTTTCTGCAACATTTGGTGTATCATCACAGAGGAATTTTTTTCTGCTCACATTGGTCTTTTCTTTGTCTCATCAGAAATAAATCATTGTCTTACTTAAGGGTAACTGTATTCAGACAAATTATGCAAGTTGACAGGATTCTACTTCTAATTGAAGATACTGTCACCCCTTTCCTTGTTGTGTCGGTGTGTTATTAATGTCATTCAAATCATGAATATGTATGTTATGAATCAAAATAATTAATTCACTGTGCTGCTTACAGTTTTGTGAACAGATTTTGTGTTGAATTTAATACTCGCTCACTCCAGTACTCTAGAAAATATATGAAGTAAGTTAATACACTAAAATACTGTATATGTAGAACACATTTTATGCATATATTGTTGGCTACTCTCTGGAATGCTTTATTCTGCTCTTGAGTCAATTGTAATGTTGGTCTTGGCTGCATGAGGGGTCAGTTTTTGCCTTTTAATGGAGCTCCCATGAGGACTACATTACCCTATAGAACATTGACTTCAATTTGTTGTATTCCCTTTGCATTCTTAGTCTGCTTTGACAATGTGGTTCAATAATGTACCAATGTGGGCATAGCCCTGCAGACAGTTATGCTTTATATTTAAGCTCTTTTTTATGCATATTCAGCAACTGCATGTTAAAACATTTGGTAACATTTTTCCCAAATGTGTAATTTGCAAACCCTTTCTGAATAACTTTTAAGACATTATTATACTGACACTAATTATAGGAAACTTAGAGATAATGTTTGATGTGCAATTAAGAAATACGGAGAATGAAGTTTCAATGGGTTTTCGAAATCTTTATTTGCCCTAAAATTGAATTCCGCCAAAAGGGATTAATAAAGTACATCTCCTTAATGAGCACTGTATTTCATAGTTCCTTGCAAAAAAAAACTTCCTAGGAAATTAATGGGCCCTATTTGCTAATTCTAAATTAGCAAAAATTACATTTTTGTATTATAATTACACTGCCACTCTCTCCAGAATCTTAGAAGTGGATAAATTATCTTCCTGTTAACCCTACTGACTTTTGTTTGTTTCTTTAAAAGACTGCTTTTGATATTAATTTGCATGTCTTGTAGCTTGTAGACTGAGATACTTGCCCTATACCCAAGCCTGAAAGTTGAAATTAATGGAAAAAAAGTTTCATGCTGAACAATACCAACCTCTTAACCAGAAATTTCAGTTTTTTATTCAGATCTTAACTGTGACAACCAGGGACAATAGATCATTAAACAGTCCTATTTTTATCAGTTGAGACACATCAATAAATTCAAACCATTTCTGTCTGTCGTTGACATGGAGAAAGTTATTCAAGGCTTCATCTGCAATTGGTCCAAAATGCTGCTGCTTGACTTTTAACTGAAGCTAAAAAAAATAGTTTGGGACTATCCTGTTACAGGTGACAGACCTTAGAAAAGCTCAGAGAAGCAGCCGTGTACGTTGCTCTTAATCGGGGGTGGGGAAGTTAACCAGGCATTTACCTTGTCTAAATCCCAAAAGGTTATTCTTTATATTAATCACTTACTGCATATTGGTATTAAATGGCTCCAAGCCCTATTTATGACCTACAAGTACCTCATACACACCAGGGTGCAAAACTTTTCTTGCACTTACTAATTTAAGATTTGCGTCTTTGTGGTCATGCTACTTAAAATGAGGAATGGATTTTAGCCCTTTCCTCTGTTGTCTTTAATGTCAGCTAAAAACACATCTTTTTAAACTATCTTTTCACTGATTATCTCCTGGATAGCTCATCCAAATAAATGAGATATCTGATTTATACTTTTTACGTTATCATTTTATTACTGTCTTACATGTCATTCCTTACTATTTGAAGCAAAGTGATATACAAATTAAGTTATTGTGCTTATATGTGGTGTTATCTGACACAAAAATAGCAAATCAGCAAACATCTGGCCTCATGTTTGTCTACATGTAATTTGTATTTTGCCTCTCTCTTTTGTGTCTCAGCAGGTCGTTACATTGCAAAGTTGGACTTTATAAATGTAGCATCTAGGATTGTACAGGTCGTAGTATCAGTTGGTGCCGCCATAGTTAAAGCAGCACCAACGCATCGCCAACCCGACCCAACATTCCCCTCTGATCTGAAGCCCTTGGCAACAATGTTGAAGAACTGGCAGAAAAAGGCAGAAACCTCGGAGCAGACCCAGGTTCTAGGTGGGTGGCCATCTGTCTTGACCGGTTGGGTTGAAGTGGAAAACATGCTAATCAATCTTTGCTCTTTAGCTAGCAATTTAATCTGATGTTATTCTGATAACATTTTGAAATTTTAGGTATATGGTGTTATGTTTGTGAAAGACAATTTGAAATCTTCCGACTTTACATCATCACAAAACATTCTGATCTAGTGTCAGGTCAGATATGTTGACCATATATTAGGCGACATCTTTTACTCTTTAATCTAAACATATCATAGGCTAACAAGCTTCAACTGAATCGGTTCAGTTAGTTACACCTAGCAATTACTGCATGTAAGTATTTAGCAAGTGCTGATCTCTACATACTGAACTAAATTGTGTGGTGCAACCCGTTTGAATTTATAGGTGATGTGTAATTCTCCCCTAAGAATGAGGTCAACTGTTGAACAGCTATGGCAACCAGATGCTAATTGTCATCATCAATAGTCTGTCAGTTGTCCTAGTTTACTTTGACTGGTGTCATTTCCCTTTGTCAGCAGTTCATTTACAGTAAAACACATACATGTAATGTGTCACCACCAGAGTCACAATCTGTGGTTAAAAACAAGTTATCTGCATGGGTGAAATCTTTTGGTGTGAATAGCAGTTTCGAATAGGGAATTGTTTCCTGTTTGTGTTTCATGTTACAACAGTTCACTTAAGTCAGATCAAAAGAGCTCCTCAGTGACGGTTGCCAGGAGCAGCCAGAGAACTACTGTAAGTCGTTGGTGATCTCACTGAAACTGGGGAAATTGCCAAGTCTACTCCCCTGGGAGGAGTAATTAATGACAAAGGAATAACAGGAAAACAATAATGAAAGTTTAACTGGGGAATTTTCCAACTGCAACCTGACTTCCTGCTCACACAGACCCCATCACATAAAACAACAACAACCCCAGTCTTCATCTGCCCCCATATCAAAGAAAAGAAAGAGAACTATTATGAACTAAGCAAGTTAATCTTGAATATATTGTTGAGAGTATGAAAATCCAAAACAATAAAACCAATCTCTGAATAATCCAAGTGTTTTGTTATATAATTCCAAATGGGTGTACACAAACACAGTACAAAAAGGTTTCTTCCAACGACTAGTAAATCAAATCAAATCAGGAGAGAAAATTAAGTTTCTTTTACCTTTATATTATCAAAGTCATTGTTTCACAATTATTTTATGTATATTGAGGAAACATTTTCAAAGTCTCATTCTTAATGTGTACCCGAAACTCATTTTGTAGCAACAAACAGGTATCATGGGCCAGTTGGCTTATAGTAAAAACTTTAACACCCATCTTTATACCTTCTGCATTAACAAAATTAACAATAAATTAAAAAGTAGCAATTAAAAACAAGGATGAAATATTGTCTAATGCCACATTTGTCGTTAAATCGAGGACAACTGCTATTTTCTCCACACACAACTAGAATGTTTCGGGTTATCATGATATCGTTGAAGTTATCATTAAATATTAAACTTCAAGACATAAAGGGGTGTTCCACAGTATCAAACATTTTGTAAAAGACCACTCGAGGGAAAGAAAAATAGAAAAGTTAGGTAGTGTTCTATCAACTGATTGGTGGTAATGGAAAAAATAAAAATCTTTTTGTTTGGTATTGGAAGGGATGGGGATGTCAGTCTGTAGTTCACCACTTTTCCATAGTGTCACTCTTGTGATCAAATGAATTTCTAATAACTTTCTATAGCATATCATTAAAGAGGCCATCATGCCCATTTTCAAGTTAATATTTTTATTTAACATTTATTCTCGAATATGTTTACAGGCTTTAATGTTCAAAAAACACATTTTCTTTCCCATATTGTCCATTGCAGCAGCACCCTATTAACCCTCTGTCTAAAACACTTTTAGCTCCTGTCTCTTTAAGGCCCCCCTCCTGAAAAGCCCAGTCTGCGCTGATTGGTCAGCTGGCCCACTCTATTGTGATTGGTCAACCGCATAGTGTGTGTGTGTGTGTGTGTGTGTGTGTGTGTCGGAAATGTCGTACCCCTTACAATAACCAGATTTCAATTACCAGAGGCTACCTGAGCAGCTGAAAACACCACTGTAGCTATGGCAACAATGCCGTCTGTTGCCAGTGAAAAACACAGCATCTCCTCGACATGGTGATACCTCTAACAAAGCTCTTCCCAGTTGGAGCGTTTTACATTTCTGCCGAAGGGTGTGCCAGACTAGATGTAAGGCATGCATTATGCAAAGTGTGACACAGTGATGTCACAAAGTCACGTAAGTAAAGGCTAAACTACTGATGAGGCGTATCAGGCACTTCAGGGGCAGTGTTCTCTGTGAGAGTAAGGAGCTCCCTTTGCCATGGACTAATTTTTTCAACTTAGCAGACCTTGTACATGCACAAAACTATATGTAGCACACTGAAGGTAAAACTGCCAAAATGCATAATATAGCCTCTTTAAACTGACTACTAACCACTTCTGATAGGGTGAATTTGGATAGATTGTGCATCTTTAAATCCTGCATATATATCTCACACACTTGACCAACAAATTGGACCTTTCTGTAATCTCTAAGATGTTTTCTAAACACACCAGAAGAAATAACTAGTAGCAGAAGTAGAAGTAGTTATCATATGCAAAGGAGAAATGTTGCACCTTTTAGTGTTATTTGTGCCAAAAATCTACCTTTGATCTAGGACATGCATGCCAAGCTCAGTGTCACCATCCCATAAAACTATTATGAAAAAAGACAATAACATTAAGCTGAATAAGTAGATGTTATTCATGGAAATTTCATTAATTCATACAGTATAAACATATGAAAGAAACAAATTATCAGAAAGAAATTATCAGGGAAAATACTTTCTATCTCCACACAGAATTAATGGATCTCCCATCTTGATTAATATTCTTTTAAAATATACTATCTGTCATTCTCTAATTTTTTTCTTCCTCTTTCTTGGTCTTTCTACTGCCCACTTTTTTCCTGAAGCAGAGTGAGTCATAAGTTGTGTGTGTGTGTGTGTGTGTGTGTGTGTGTGTGTGTGTGTGTGTGTGTGTGTGTGTGTGTGTGTGTGTGT